>CM060322.1:1012332-1029832 GCA_030674155.1 Stramonita haemastoma
AGGCCTCTCATGTTTGATTAAGGCCTCTCCGTTTTCCTGTTTTGCACAGATGTGCTTTGTCTTCATCTTCTCTTTCTTTATCTTTGTGTTTTCAGAGGAAAGCCAGCGTGGTGGAAGAAATCACAGTGGAGTCACTGAAAAAGATGCTGAGTAAGTGCGCCATTTATTGGGGGGGGGGGGTCTTTTCTTTGCTGGTAAGTGCGCCATTTATTCGGGGGGGGGGGGGGGGGGGTCTTTTCTTTGCTGAGTAAGTGCGCCATTTATTGGGGGGGGGGGGGGGGGGTCTTTTCTTTGCTGAGTAAGTGCGCCATTTATTGGGGGGGGGGGGGGGGGGGGTCTTTTCTTTGCTGAGTAAGTGCGCCATTTATTGGGGGGGGGGGGGGGGGTCTTTGCTGAGTAAGTGCGCCATTTATTGGGGGGGGGGGGGGGGGGGGGTCTTTTCTTTGCTGAGTAAGTGCGCCATTTATTGGGGGGGGGGGGGGGTCTTTTTTTTGCTGAGTAAGTGCGCCATTTATTGGGGGGGGGGGGTCTTTTCTTTGCTGAGTAAGTACGCCATTTATTGGGGGGGGGGGGTCTTTGCTTTGCTGAGTAAGTATGCCATTTATTGGGGGGGGCCTTTTCTTTGCTAAGTGCGCCATTTATTGGGGGGGGGGGGAGGGGGGGTCTTTTCTTTGCTGAGTAAGTGCGCCATTTATTGGGGGGGGGGGGGGGGGGGTCGTCTTGTCTTTGCTGAGTAAGTGCGCCATTTATTTGGGGGGGGGTCTTTTCTTTGCTGAGTAAGTGCGCCATTTATTTGGGGGGGGCAGGGGGGGGGGTCTTTGCTGAGTAAGTATGCCATCCATTGGGGGGGTCTTTTCTTTGCTGAGTAAGTGCTGTTCCATTTGGGGGGGGAGGGGGGTCTTTTCTTTGCTGAGTAAGTACGCCAACCATGGGGTGTTGCTGATAGCTGTCTTGCTGTGACATATTACCTCCCCCCCCCTCCCCCTCCCTTGTGTTGCTGACATGTCACCTCCCCCCCTCCCCCTCCCCTGTGTTGCTGACATATCACCTCCCCCCCACTCTCCCCTGTGTTGCTGACATATCACCTCCCCCCCACACTCTCCCCTGTGTTGCTGACATGTCACCTCCCCCCCCACTCTCCCCTGTGTTGCTGACATGTCACTTCCCCCCCTCCCCCTCCCCTGTGTTGCTGACATATCACCTCCCCCCCCCCACTCTCCCCTGTGTTGCTGACATGTCACCTCCCCCCCCTCCCCCTCCCCTGTGTTGCTGACATATCACCTCCCCCCCCCACTCTCCCCTGTGTTGCTGACATGTCACCTCCCCCCCCTCCCCTCCCCTGTGTTGCTGACATATCACCTCCCCCCCCACTCTCCCCTGTGTTGCTGACATGTCGCCTCCCCCCCACTCTCCCCTGTGTTGCTGACATATCACCTCCCCCCCCTCCCCCTCCCCTGTGTTGCTGACATATCACCTCCCCCCCCTCCCTGTGTTGCTGACATATCACCTCCCACCTCCCCCTTCCCTGTGTTGCTGACATATCACCCCCCCCCTCCCCCTCCCCTGTGTTGCTGACATATCACCTCCCCCCCTCCCCCTCCCCTGTGTTGCTGACATATCACCTCCCCCTCCCCTGTGTTGCCTGTGTTGCAGACGAGGACAGTGCGGAGGACAAGGAGGAGATGGAGCGCAGGAGGAGGGAGGTGGTGAACACGTTCCGCACAGCGCCCTTCGAGGAGATCGTGGCCAAGTCAGAGGCCAAGGTAAGGAAAGCGTGGCCACGTCAGAGGCCAAGGTAATTAATGGTGATGTGAGGAAAGCGTGGCCACGTCAGAGGCCAAGGTAATTAATGGTGATGTGAGGAAAGCGTGGCCACGTCAGAGGCCAAGGTAATTAATGGTGATGTGAGGAAAGCGTGGCCACGTCAGAGGCCAAGGTAATTAATGGTGATGTGAGGAAAGTGTGGCCACGTCAGAGGCCAAGGTAATTAATGGTGATGTGAGGAAAGTGTGGCCATGTTAGAGGCCAAGGTAATTAATGGTGATGTGAGGAAAGCGTGGCCATGTCAGAGGCCAAGGTAATTAATGGTGATGTGAGGAAAGCATGGCCATGTCAGAGGCCAAGGTAATTAATGGTGATGTGAGGAAAGCGTGGCCATGTCAGAGGCCAAGGTAATTAATGGTGATGTGAGGAAAGCGTGGCCACGTCAGAGGCCAAGGTAATTAATGGGGAGGAAAAAATAATGGGTAGGCGCTGCACGTGTGGTGACGCACTCTCCCGGGGAGAGCACCCCAAATCTGCTGTGACATAAAGTGGTATAAAATAAATAAAATAAATTTTAAAAATTGTGGCCAAGTCAGAAGCCAAGGTAGCTTGTTGTCAGTGCAGCTGAATGCTGGGCCTGCTTGTTCCCTGCTGTTTGGGCCACTGTGTGTGTGTGTGTGTGTGTGTTATTTATTTATCTATTTATTTATTCTTTTATATTGAGGATAATGGAATAAGCACTCGTGTGCTTTTTTACATCCAGTCCCATGTGTATGCAGTTTTATAAATGTCATCTGTTCCCACCGGCACACAATGGCCTACTCTTATGAAAAGCTAAACCAGATTTAACGTTGTGCGCAAGATATTCTGAGTGTGTTCGCACATAGGACCTTGGTTTACAGTCTCATCTGAAGGACTTTTGGGGAGAGTGGAGTCAGCACTGATGTTAACTCCAGGGGGAAAATCTCCTCGAACGGGAATCGAACTCGGGTCACCATCCCATCCCCTGTGTGTGTGTGTGTGTGTGTGTGTGTGTGTGTGTGTGTGTGTGTGTGTGTTTATGTGTGTGCGTGTGTGTGTGTGTGTGCACGTGTGTTGTGTGTGTGTGTGTTTGTGTGTGTGTGTGTGTGTGTGTTGTGTGTGTGTGTGTGTGTGTGTTGTGTGTTGTGTGTGTGTGTATGTGTGTGTGTGTGTGTGTGCTTTTTTTTTCCTCCTGTTTTTTTCACCTTCACACAATGATTGCTGTGTCTGTTTCTTTTCCACAGCCAGCTGACTGATTGCTGTCTGTGTGTCTGTCTCTTTCAGTCCACCCATTTCCACAGCCAGCTGACTGATTGCTGTCTGTGTGTCTGTCTCTTTCAGTCCACCCATTTCCACAGCCAGCTGACTGATAGCTGTCTGTCTGTCTGTCTCTTTCAGTCCACAGATTTCCACAGCCAGCTGACTGATTGCTGTCTGTGTGTCTGTCTCTTTCAGTCCACCCATTTCCACAGCAAGCTGACGGAGATTCTGGACTTTGTGTCCAGCAGCTGTGTCAAGGAGACTCCAGCTGACGGCACCACTGCCGACCCTCCTGACAGCTCTTTCGGCA
The DNA here is from genome assembly GCA_030674155.1 of Stramonita haemastoma. Classification (NCBI taxonomy): domain Eukaryota; kingdom Metazoa; phylum Mollusca; class Gastropoda; order Neogastropoda; family Muricidae; genus Stramonita; species Stramonita haemastoma. The sequence continues at coordinate 1,015,688 of CM060322.1, forward strand.
TGCAGTTCCCCGACCTCTTCGTGTACTAGTCACCCCACACACACACACACACACACAACACAGCATTGCACTCTGCTCCTGGCATTAGCGGCATGACCTTGACCTTGACTAGCGGCATACGGGTGCTCACCGCAGACAGCAGCAGAAAGTTTTGTCTTCTGTCTTTTGATGTAGGACAGTGCCAGTGCTGGGTTGAGGGGTTTGTTTTGAGGGGTTTTTGTTTGCTTGTTATGTATGGTGTGCAGTTTTGTGGTTGGGTTTTTTGTGTTTTTTGGTGGGATTTTTATTTGGGGGGTTTGGTTGGGTTGTTTTAAGTTTTAGTGGTCAGGTTTGTGTGTGAGTGTTGATTATTGTTTGTTGTTGTTTTGTGTTGTTAAAAACAGCCTAGGAGAGTTTAGTGGACCAATCTGTAGCCATGGATGTGGACTGACCCTAGGCCTGACCTTGTGTCGCTTGTTTCCTTGTCCAGTTTTCTGTCAGTGTTTTCTGGTCAGTTTTTTATTTCCAGTACTGCCTGACAAAGAGCCTGACAGCTGAATGTAAAGCGATGTTTGTTGTGGGGCTTTTTTTTTTCATGTGGAATGACTCAGTCAGTATTCTTCCCTAGAGGGGGGGGGGGGGGGAGTTGCAGGTATTGCATGCTCAGAACAAGCCTGACTGTGGAATTGGAGTTTCCAGTCTGTTTTGGCTGGTTTAGAAAGGGGAGGGGGGGGTTAGAAAGGGGAGGGGAGGTTTAGAAAGGGGAATATGAGGGGAGGTTTAGAAAGGGGAGGGGAGGTTTAGAAAGGGGAGGGGAGGTTTAGAAAGGGGAGGGGAGGTTTGGAAAGGTGAATATGAGGGAAGGTTTAGAAAGGGGAGGGGAGGTTAAGAAAGGGGAGGGGAGGTTTAGAAAGGGGAGGGGAGGTTTAGAAAGGGGAGGGGAGGTTTAGAAAGGGGAGGGGAGGTTTAGAAAGGTGAATATGAGGGAAGGTTTAGAAAGGGGAGGGGAGGTTTAGAAAGGGGAGGGGAGGTTTAGAAAGGGGAGGGGAGGTTTAGAAAGGGGAGGGGAGGTTTAGAAAGGGGAGGGGAGGTTTAGAAAGGGGAGGGGAGGTTTAGAAAGGGGAAAGGAGGTTTAGAAAGGGGAAAGGAGGTTTAGAAAGGGGAAAGGAGGTTTAGAAAGGGGAATATGAGGGGGGTTTGGTTGAAGAAGGGGTGAGAGGTGGAGGGCCAATTCTGTTCTCTGTTCGTCAAGTGTCGTCACGTCAGTGCTGTCAGAAAAGTGTCGTCATGTCAGTGCTGTCAGAAAAGTGTTGTCACGTCAGTGCTGTCAGAAGTGTCGTCACGTCAGTGCTGTCAGAAAAGTGTCGTCACGTCAGTGCTGTCAGAAAAGTGTCGTCACGTCAGTGCTGTCAGAAACTAGTGACTGACAGAAACCCTCTAGGTGTTGTAACTGTCACTGCCGCTGTCTTGAACTGTATTGGGTGCTGGAGACTGCTCTCAAACTTCGGAATCTGTTGTGGTTGTACAGTGGTTGCATGCAGCATGTAAAATAGAACAGTTTGATATGGCTTGACAGTTTTAACACTTTGCTTGACAGTTTGAATTTGTGTTTTGGGAGAGAGGGCTAGAATTTCAGCTTGTTGTTCAAATGGTTTGTTGTTGTTTTTTGCATGCTGCTCATGAAGTATAAAATGATGACAAAGTGATATGGAATCCAGAGCTATGTGCACAGAGTGAAAGACACTTTGCTGTTTGTTGGAAAAAGCATTTTTTAAAGTTTGTTTTGCGGTCAGTGAGTTCGCTGTGTAACTGACTCCATCAGTGCATGTGTGTTGCTATATCGTGGGGATATTTCTCTGTGTGTTGCTGACTTATTCAGTGCATGTGTGTTGCTATATCATGGGGATAGTTATCTCTGTGTGTTGCTGTATCATGGGGATAGTTATCTCTGTGTGTTGCTATATCATGGGATATTTCTCTGTGTGTTACTGACTCCATCATTTCATGTGTGTTGCTTTCTCATGGGGATAGTTCTCTCTGTGTTGGTGACTTGGCTCTGTGAAGTGCTGGACCAAGGTGTGGTATGGTGAATGCTGTATCTGTGTTGGAGACAGAGACAGAGAGAGAGACAGAGAGAGAGAGAGAGAGAATGGCTGGGATTTGTTCATCCTATCCTAAGGTCAGACAACATGGATGTCGCCTGTTCAGCCCAGCGCTTTCTTCTGTCCCCTGTGTGAAGGAGTGAAGGGAGGAGGACTGGTGAGAGCAGAGGGGGAGGCCTGAGACTGAGTGTCCATGTGGAACAAGCTGCAGAGACATGACAACACGGCAGACTATGTGTTGTATGTAGTGGTGACCAAGACAACACACAACATGGCAGTGTATTGTATGTCTTGGTGACCAAGACAACATGGCAGACTATGTATTGTATGTATTGGTGACCAACACACAACATGGCAGACTATGTATTGTATGTCTTGGTGACCAACACACAACATGGCAATGTATTGTATGTATTGGTGACCAAGACAAGACAACATGGCAGACTATGTATTGTATGTATTGGTGACCAACACACAACATGGCAATGTATTGTATGTATTGGTGACCAAGACAAGACAAAACATGGCAGACTATGTATTGTATGTATTGGTGACCAACACACAACATGGCAATGTATTGTATGTATTGGTGACCAAGACAAGACAACATGGCAGACTATGTATTGTATGTCTTGGTGACCAACACACAACATGGCAGACTATGTATTGTATGTATTGGTGACCAACACACAACATGGCAATGTATTATATGTATTGGTGACCAAGACAAGACAACATGGCAGACTATGTATTGTATGTATTGGTGACCAACACACAACATGGCAGTGTATTGTATGTATTGATGACCAAGACAAGACAACATGGCAATGTATTGTATGTATTGGTGACCAAGACAACACGACAGACTATGTATTGTATGTATTGGTGACCAAGACAACATGGCAGACTATGTATTGTATGTCTTGGTGACCAAGACAACATGGCAATGTATTGTATGTATTGGTGACCAAGACAACACGACAGACTATGTATTGTATGTATTGGTGACCAAGACAACACGACAGACTATGTATTGTATGTATTGGTGACCAAGACAAGACAACATGGCAGACTATGTATTGTATGTCTTGGTGACCAACACACAACATGGCAATGTATTGTATGTATTGATGACCAAGACAAGACAACATGGCAGACTATGTATTGTATGTATTGGTGACCAAGACAACACGACAGACTATGTATTGTATGTATTGGTGACCAAGACAACATGGCAGACTATGTATTGTATGTATTGGTGACCAAGACAACACGGCAGACTATGTATTGTATGTATTGGTGACCAAGACAACACGACAGACTATGTATTGTATGTATTGGTGACCAAGACAACATGGCAGACTATGTATTGTATGTATTGGTGACCAAGACAAACAACGACAGACTATGTATTGTATGTATTGGTGACCACAGACAAACATGGCAGACTATGTATTGTATGTCTTGGTGACCAAGACAACATGGCAGACTATGTATTGTATGTATTGGTGACCAACACACAACATGGCAATGTATTGTATGTATTGATGACCAAGACAAGACAACATGGCAGACTATGTATTGTATGTATTGGTGACCAAACAAACACTGACAGACTATGTATTGTATGTATTGGTGACCAAGACAACATGGCAGAATGTATTGTATGTATTGGTGACCAAGACAACGGCAGACTATGTATTGTATGTATTGGTGACCAAGACAACAGGACTATGTATTGTATGTATTGGTGACCAAGACAACATGGCAGTGTATTGTATGTATTGGTGACCAAGACAGCACGACAGACTATGTATTGTATGTATTGGTGACCAAGACAACATGGCAGACTATGTATTGTATGTCTTGGTGACCAAGACAACATGGCAGACTATGTATTGTATGTATTGGTGACCAAGACAACATGGCAGATATGTATTGTATGTATTGGTGACCAAGACAAGACACATGGACAGACTATGTATTGTATGTATTGGTGACCAAGACAACACATGGCAGACTATGTATTGTATGTATTGGTGACCAACCAAACATGGCAATGTATGTTGTATTGATGACAGACAAGACAACATGGCAGACTATGTATTGTATGTCTTGGTGACCAACACACAACATGGCAATGTATTGTATGTATTGGTGACCAAGACAAGACAACATGGCAGACTATGTATTGTATGTCTTGGTGACCAAGACAACATGGCAGACTATGTATTGTATGTATTGGTGACCAAGACAACATGGCAGACTATGTATTGTATGTCTTGGTGACCAAGACAACATGGCAGACTATGTATTGTATGTATTGGTGACCAAGACAAGACAACATGGCAGACTATGTATTGTATGTCTTGGTGACCAAGACACAACATGGCAATGTATTGTATGTATTGGTGACCAAGACAAGACAACATGGCAGACTATGTATTGTATGTATTGGTGACCAACACACAACATGGCAGTGTATTGTATGTCTTGGTGACCAAGACAGACACATGGCAGACTATGTATTGTATGTATTGGTGACCAACACACAACATGGCAATGTATTGTATGTATTGGTGACCAAGACAAGACAACATGGCAGACTATGTATTGTATGTATGTGACAACAACAACATGGCATGTATTGTATGTATTGGTGACCAAGACAAGACAACATGGACAGACTATGTATTGTATGTATTGGTGACCAAGACAACATCGGCAGACTATGTATTGTATGTATTGGTGACCAAGACAACATGGCAGACTATGTATTGTATGTATTGGTGACCAAGACAACACGGACAGACTATGTATTGTATGTATTGGTGACCAAGACAACAGCAGATATGTATTGTATGTATTGGTGACCAAGACAACATGGCAGACTATGTATTGTATGTATTGGTGACCAAGACAACATGGCAGACTATGTATTGTATGTATTGGTGACCAAGACAAACATGGCAGACTATGTATTGTATGTATTGGTGACCAAGACAACATGGCAGACTATGTATTGTATGTATTGGTGACCAAGACAACAACATGGCAGACTATGTATTGTATGTATTGGTGACCAAGACAAACATGGCAGACTATGTATTGTATGTTTGGTGACCAAACACACAACATGGCAGTGTATTGTATGTATTGGTGACCAAGACAAGACAACATGGCAGACTATGTATTGTATGTCTTGGTGACCAACACACAACATGGCAATGTATTGTATGTATTGGTGACCAAGACAAGACAACATGGCAGTGTATTGTATGTATTGGTGACCAAGACAAGACACAACATGGCAGACTATGTATTGTATGTATTGGTGACCAAGACAAGACAAAACATGGCAGACTATGTATTGTATGTCTTGGTGACCAAGACAAGACAACATGGCAGACTATGTATTGTATGTCTTGGTGACCAAGACAAGACAAAACATGGCAGACTATGTTAGACATTCACCTGCCCAACACGTGAACTGGGGTGTTCGGGGTTCCATTCCCAGCCTTGCCTTGGAATGTGAATTATTCTTGGTGTCAATTCCAGCCTAGTGGTTTCCCAAAGAACTCAGAGATGGTGTCATATCAATCTCCCTGTGTGTGGTGTCTGCTAGTCAGTGACTGTGAGAAAGTAACGATGTATCATCATGACAAGTGTGAACAAATTGTGTAGGGTTTTTTCAGATTGTTGTACTTACGCATTAATATAGATGTTAGAGTTTTTTTGTACTTAATGCATTAGTATGGATGTTAGAGTTTTTTGCACTGAATGCAATAGTCGAGATGTTAGCAGAAGTATATGTGACTTGGCTGAAGTATATTTATCTGTTGCTCAATATATGCCAGTATCAAACAGTTTTTTACACCAATACACATTTGTGCACATGCATGCACGCAAACACACACACTCACACATACACTTCACACACATCAGGGTACTTACACTAGTTTTGTTAACGAGAATCATTCAGAACATAGAAAAGGGCATTTCATGTTTTTTACCCTAACCAATTTAATTTTGTGTTAGAATATCAGAAGCCTGAAAAATGTTTCATTATGTGTCAGAATATCGTAAGTCTTAAAAATTGTCTCTCATTCCCAGAAACAGAAGCTAAAGATTGAACTGCAAAATGTTTTCTGTTGGTTTCCATTTTGTCTGCTTCTGTTCATGGTCAATGAAAACTGCTGAGATTCTGTCTTCTTCTGTTAGTTATCATGAAATGGGATTTTTTTAATCCATTATTTATTTTCTCACGCTGTTTACATGAAGCTTCTTGGCTTTTTAAACAATAAATGGATTATCAAGATGGTGATTCTTTCTGTGTGCTCTTCGATCTGGTCGCAAGGATTAAAGGAAGACACAGAAATGGGGTGTGGTCAGACAGGAGGGACATCAGACATGGAGACAGACAGACAGATGTGGGTTATAATTCAGCCTGATGAGACAGATGTGGGTTAACATGAGACAGACAGATGTGGGTTTAATTCAGCCTGAGACAGATGTGGGTTATAATTCAGCCTGAGACAGATGTGGGTTATAATTCAGCCTGAGACAGATGTGGGTTATAATTCAGCCTGAGACAGATGTGGGTTAACATGGAGACAGACAGATGTGGGTTATAATTCAGCCTGAGACAGATGTGGGTTATAATTCAGCCTAGACATATGTGGGTTATAATTCATCCTGAGACAGATGTGGGTTATAATTCATCCTGACACATACTCTTCACTCAGGAGATGACTTGGTTCCTGGAAGAAACAGCATTCCTGTGTGTTTTCTCCTGTATACAAGTGTATGTCATTGTCAGTGTCTTTTTCTTTTTGCCCTTTTTTGTGGGTCCATTGCTTGTCAAAGATATGTGCGTGTTTTTATGTCAGCATCATTCCAGTTTTCTGTTTGGGATTTTACTGCTTTGAATTTGTTTTTGTTTTTAATGAAAAAGTAATTAATTTTTTGTCAGCAATAGCGCCACAAGATAAGCCCTTGAAAGGAAGCAGGCATTGGCTTGACATTATCTCCCTTTACCTGACAGAGGCCTGGTAAGCCATTATCTCCCTTTAGCTGACCTGGGGGGAGGGGGGGGGATAGCTCAGTGGTCAGTGCACTCACTTTCCCATAGTCAAGTAGCGTCAAGCATGGTTACCAGTTGGATGGGTGACCGTTTGTGCATCTTGGCTTTCAGTACAGTTCCCCCAGCTATAAATGGGTACCTGCCCTCTTTAGGGTTAGGGAAGGTAAAGCAGTGAGGGAGAGGAGATGGGCGCCGCCCTCAACATGCTGGCCCCTGGAAAAGCTGAGGTCTCTGATGCCTCGCTCCCCTACAACCGCCCAGGTTATGGGACACCTTCACCTTGACCTAGCTGACCTTGGCCTTGACAACGTTATCTGTCCAGCTCCTGAAAGCTGCAGAAAGAAAAACGTCGTCTCTCTCTCTCTGTTCTGTTTTTATCCCCGAACTTTTCCCCAATGTTTCACTTTCCCCCCCCCCCCCCCCCCCCCCCCCCCCCCCCCCCCCCCCCCCCCCCCCCCCCCCCCCCATCTTTCTTCCAAAGAGGAAAAAAATTGCATATGGTGTTTATTAGACACCAAGTGTGGAGTTTCCAGTTGTCTTGAAGCTTTAATAGTTTGGGGGGGGGGGGGGGGATCAATCTCTTGGATGGTGAGTGTGAAGAAAATAAGGACTGAAGCCAGTTGATTGGGGGGGGGACTGAAGTTGCTGACAGCCTGAAGCGGCCGCTGTGGCCAGTGGAGGTAACTTCAACCTGCACAGAAACGGAAAGGAAACATCATGCACAACATGTTTTGGTACTGTTGTTGTTGTTGTTGTTCCCCAAATAGCGCTCTGAGGTTTACCAGTGATGACTTTGGGAGAATGTGACCATTTTGTCACAATGAAGGTAGCTGCATTCAGACTTCAGAGAGTTGGCATGAATGGAAGCACCCTTAGTTTTGCACACAGCCAGTGAAGAGTTTAGGAGTGACTATGTTGTGAGGCGATTGATTCTTTGTGTATAGAAGAGGTGGAAACATTCATGGTGATTTCGCACATGGACCTTGGGGGAGATGCATATATGTGTATGTGTTTATTACTTTTGTATATGTTCATTATTGGTTTGATATTGGTTCACCAGCGCTGTGACATGTACATCTGGCGTGTGTGTGTGTGTAGTGTAGTTATGATGTGGTGATGCTGTGTACAATGGATGTATGACAAAAATGATTCAACTATGACTTTAAAAAAAAAAACAACAACCAGTGTAAGAAAATAAAGTATGCAATTACAATATGTCTTTGTTGTTTATTCTGTGGTGTTAAACGTGTTGCTTTGAGGTGAAGGGAAGAGAGAGGGTGACATGTATTGCTGCAGCAGCAAGCAAGAACAGAGCATGCCAGCAGGGTGGGGTCTGAAGACTTTCCGCTTTTCTTTCCAGATGGAGGTGGTGGTGCGTGTGGTCACTTCTAGCAGTGCTTGTTTCGCTTTTGTCACTATCACTTTTGTGGGTCGTATTTGTGTGTGTGTGCATGTGCGTGTGTGTGTGTGTGTAATTTTATGTTTTGTTGGATTTTTTCTAGTTGGAAGGGGGAGATTGTGTTAGCTTTTCAGGGAGAGGGAGGATTTCCAGCATTTGTTTTTCTCCTAAGCCCTGGCAGGTGTGGCAGGGAGAGAGGCAGGTGTGGTGGGGAGAGAGGCAGGTGTGGTGGGGAGAGAGAGAAAGAGGGGCAGGTGTGGCAGGGAGAGAGGCAGGTGTGGTGGGGAGAGAGAGAAAGAGGGGCAGGTGTGGCAGGGAGAGAGGCAGGTGTGGCAGGGAGAGAGGCAGGTGTGGTGGGGAGAGAGAGAGGCAGGTGTGGCAGGGAGAGAGGCAGGTGTGGTGGGGAGAGAGAGAGGCAGGTGTGGTGGGGAGAGAGAGAGAGGCAGGTGTGGTGGGGAGAGAGAGAGAGGCAGGTGTGGTGGGGAGAGAGAGAGAGCAGGTGTGGTGGGGAGAGAGAGAGAGGCAGGTGTGGGGGGAGAGAGGCAGGTGTGGCAGGGAGAGAGGCAGGGTGGTGGGGGGAGAGAGAGAGGCAGGTGTGGCAGGGAGAGAGGCAGGTGTGGTGGGGAGAGAGAGAGGCAGGTGTGGCAGGGAGAGAGGCAGGTGTGGTGTGGAGAGGGGCAGGTGTGGTGGGGAGAGGGGCAGGTGTGGTGGGGAGAGGGGCAGGTGTGTGATGTGATCTTAACGTTCAGCATCAGGGGAGGGGAGGAGAGGGGTGTTGTGTGGGGCCCAGAGCCAAGCTGTGTGGGCAGCCTGTCAGCTGAGGGCTAGTCCCTCAGTGGATGGTTTGTTGTAAAGAGGGATGTTGAGGTCCCTCAGTGGATGGTTTGTTGTAAAGAGGGATGTTGAGGTCCCTCAGTGGATGGTTTGTTGTAAAGAGGGATGTTGAGGTGTAGCCAGTGTAAAAGTGTTCTTATGTGTGTTGTCAGATCTGTAAAACTGACGACTGTCCTTATGTGTTTGTCAGTTCTGTAAAACTGACGAATGTCCTTATGTGCTTTGTCAGATCTGTAAAACTGACGATTGTCCTTATGTGTTTGTCAGTTCTGTAAAACTGACAATTGTCCTTATCTGTTTTTGGCAGAGCAGAGAGGAAGGTGTAGAAATTATGAAAACAAATTCTCTAAAGCCTTGAAGGTTTGTTCTTGCGTGTGTATGTGTGTGTATGTGTTTGGTGTGTGTGTGCATGCATGTGTAACTGTACATGTGATGAGCATGCCTACGTTCTTCTAATTCTGTTTGTGATCACACTGTGCGTGCCACAGATCAGCAATGCTGAATCAGCACACACCAAAAACCTCCACGATGAAGAAAAACTGCTGCACCCACAACAAGTGGTATGGAAACAAGTTGTCTCCCCTGGCTTATCAACTGACAACATACTCCTTTTTTTTCTTCTTTTTTTTTTTTCTTTTTTAACCTTCAGAACACAAAACCTTGAGGCAAAAACAAGAAATCAGCCAGAGAATTATCATGTCAATTTGTTGTTGTTGTTGTTGTTCTAAATCAAGACTGGTAAGCATCACAGATCTCAAACGCTATCTATCTTTCAGAATTCTATGCTTTTCGGGGGGCAGTTTACTACCAGTAGCCTGCCTTTTGTTTCTGGAAAGGCAAGGCATAATTATTCCTTCCATAACAACAACGATGACAGCAACCACATGATGAAAACTGACATAAATATTCCTGACATAAAAACAACAACAACGATGACAGCAACCACATGATGAAAACTGACATAAATATTCCTGACATAAAAACAACAACAACAATGACAGCAACCACATGATGAAAACTGACATAAATATTCCTGACATAAAAACAACAACAACGATGACAGCAACCACATGATGAAAACTGACATAAATATTCCTGACATAAAAACAACCACAGCAACCACATGATGAAAACTGACATAAATATTCCTGACATAAAAACAACAACAACAACGATGACAGCAAACACATGATGAAAACCGGCCTGAATATTCCTTCCATAACAACAACCACAGCAAACACATGATGAAAACCGGCCTGAATATTCCGTCCATAACAACAACGACAGCAAACACATGATGAAAACCGGCCTGAATATTCCTTTCATAACAACAACCACAGCAAACACATAATGAAAACCCCTATCCAGAAAGCAAATGACTGCAGCAGATCTTGTCTGTCCTTTCTTTTGTGTGGTTTTGTCCAGAGATTACTGTGACTGATGTATCCACAATGCAGATGAATGCAGCAGATCTTGTCTGTCCTTTCTTTCTGCGCTGTGTGAACTGCTCTTGCCCCTCTTCTTTCCAACACTCTGCCTCAGGTCTGAAGCTTTACCAGTTCCTGGTGGAGGCTAAGGGCCTACGCCTACATTACTATCTTGTTATGGTTAAAATGTGATGTTGAGATTGCCTTCAGCCATGACAAGCTCTTAGCATAACAACCTGCACTCTCCTTTAAAGGAAAAAAATCCTCTGGAGTTGGAGTATGGCTGCCTATATAGTGAGGTACTTGAAAATAGTCATACAGGCAAACTTCTCATTCAGCGTGCCATTTCACTCTCACAGTGATTCCCAGGTGGGATGAGGGAGTCAGAGTGCACATTGTGGGTGACTCCCAGAGTGTAAAGCTGGGGAACGCACAACAACAACAAATCTATAACAATATCTGATCATTTTCAGTCATCAAATTACAAATCCATAACAAAATCCGATCATTTTCAGTCACTAAATTCTGATTTATTGATTCATATGAATTACAAACCAGAAAATCAAATTCCAATTCACTCTTCCAAAAGGACTTTAGGCATCAAAAGAAAATAAAAAAGAACAAAATATTTTTTTCAGATTTATGTAGTGGCTTGAACCAACTGTCCTGGAAACCATTCTGAAAGAGTGAAGGCCAACATTTCGATGCAATGTACATTTTTTAAAAACATATTTGGCAAATGTTTTATTTCTCATTCGTGAATACAAATTTGCAACCTACACCAACATTTTTCCAAAATGTATATAAGGCCAAAACTAGGGCTAGATCATGGCTCTTGATGTTTCTTGGGTCCTCTGAGGGGTCTCTGGCTGGTTTTCTTGTTTGTTGGGGGGTGGGTTTGTTTTCTTAATTTTTTATGATTTTTTTTTGTGTAAGTTGTTTTTTGTTAGGTTTCTTTTTTTTTGGGGGGGGGGGGGGGGGGGGATAGGGTTGGCTTGTGGTGCCTAGCAAGAGCCCTAAGGTTCACTGATGGTGAGATTTTGCGTATGCGATAATTTGCCCACCATTGTCGTAACCACGTTCACCTTTAGGGGATTTTTTGGAATAAAAATGTGAACACATCCTGTTCACATGAAGAACTCTGAGCACTTTCTTCACTTCTCTACCATTTGCTCAGTGACACAGTGAACACCTCAGCACTTACTTCACTTCTCAGTGACACAGTGAATACCTCAGCACTTACTTCACTTCTCCTCTACCATTTGCTCAGTGACACAGTGAATACCTGAGCACTTACTTCACTTCTCAGTGACACAGTGAACACCTGAGCACTTACTTCACTTCTCAGTGACACAGTGAACACCTGAGCACTTACTTCACTTCTCAGTGACACAGTGAACACCTGAGCACTTACTTCACTTCTCAGTGACACAGTGAACACCTGAGCACTTACTTCACTTCTGAGTGACATAGTGAACACCTGAGCACTTACTTCACTTCTCAGTGACATAGTGAACACCTGAGCACTTACTTCACTTCTCAGTGACACAGTGAACACCTGAGCACTTACTTCACTTCTCAGTGACACAGTGAACACCTGAGCACTTACCGTCAACTGACAATGTGTGACAGAGCATGGAGAAACAACCAACACAGGTTGCCATTCTGTTTATGCTGTTTTTAGCTTTTACACCAAGTATCAGCATAAAATTCTGTTTATGCTGTTTTTAGCTTTTATACCAAGTATCAGCATAAAATTCTGTTTATGCTGTTTTTTAGCTTTTACACCAAGTATCAGCATAAAATTCTGTTTATGCTGTTATTTAGCTTTTCTGAGGCCTTTTCTAGACGTACACCAAGCATCAGCATAAAGTTCCATCGATTTCAAGGCATATACAGACAGGCTTTTCAGAGACAGACCCACTAACTAGATAAAACATCTTTAGAAATATGAAATCTTTCAATTTAATTTTCAGCAAAATAGCCACAGGTGAATATCAACATTGAAATAACAATAGAATCAAAACTAATAACCATATTCAACATCAGTTGGATGTGGGCGGTGCATCTTTTTCAGAAATTTCATTTGCTGCAAAATTCCATAAAGTAAAAAAAAATTCCATCACACCTGTCTTTCTCAGGTACCGTCACGCATTTCATTTGGTTTTTACAACATGAAGATGTGGAAGGAAGCTTTGTTGCTTTTTTTTCCTTTCAAATCCACTTGAGTCAACTGGAACTGAGAGAGGAGACTGATACTGAGAGAGGAGACTGATACTGAGAGAGGAGACTGATACAGATAGGAGACTGATACAGAGAGGACACTGATACAGAGAGAGGAGACTGATACTGAGAGAGGAGACTGATACAGATAGGAGACTGATACTGAGAGAGGAGACTGATACTGAGAGGAGACTGATACTGAGAGAGAGATGAATGAGAGTGATGAGTAGGAGACTGATACAGATAGGAGACTGATACAGAGAGGAGACTGATACGAGGAACTGATAGGAGGAGACTGATACAGAGAGGATGATCAGAGAGGACTGATTAACTGAGAGAGGAGACTGATACAGGAGTAGAGGAGACTGATACAGAGAGGAGACTGATACTGAAGGAGACTGATATGAGAGGAGACTGATACTGAGAGAGGAGACTGATACTGGAGAGAGACTGATACAGGAGGAGACTGATACTGAGAGGAGACTGATAACTGATGAGAGAGACTGATACTGAGAGAGGATGATACTGAGAGAGGAGGGACTGATACTGATGAGAGAGGAGACTGATACTGAGAGAGGAGACTGATACGATAGAGAGGAGACTGATACTGAGAGGAGACTGATACTGAGAGAGGAGACTGATACTGAGAGAGGAGACTGATACTGAGAGAGGAGACTGATACTGAGTGAGGAGACTGATACTGAGAGGAGACTGATACTGAGAGAGGAGACTGATACTGAGTGGAGAACAAACCTGAGCAATGGGGGGACTGTGTGGGCCCTCACATGGGGGGGGGGGGGGGGAGTATGTGTGTGTGTGTGGGGGGGGGGGGGGGCAGGGGTGTGTGTGAATGCGTGCCTGCATGGTATGTATGTATGGTCAGCATGGCAATATGGCCGCCTAGTAGAATATTCAGCACACACACCACAAGATATATAGATAGACAGACAGATATACAGATAATATAGTATAAGATACTAGACAGACAGACAGACAGACAGACTAGACTAGACTAGACTAGATACAGAAGCGAGACAGACGAAGGGACGAGACAGACGAGACAGACAGACAGACAGACAGACAGAGACAGACAGACAG
>CM060322.1:1032332-1034832 GCA_030674155.1 Stramonita haemastoma
CCCCCACCATTATGTCTGTCTCTTGTGTAAAGCGTTTCTATTTCACTGAACTGTCTAGGTGCACATTGTATCTCAGATTTATGATGAAGCCTTTGCATAATCTTGTGTATGTTATGATTTTGCTCACTTAACATAAGTAGGTACTAACTTGCATAATTGTAGTTCTTATTGTTTCCCTGATCCTTCTTTTTCTCTCCTTCCACCTCCTCTTGCTCCTCCTCTCTCTCTTTCCTTCTATTCTGTTTTTCTCTTTTCTTTGTCCATTTCTTCTTACCCTCTTCAGGAGCTGAAAAAGATAATAACAGCCCGCACCTTATTCCTCTCACTCACTCCCTCTCTCTCTTTTTAAATGTTATAGCTTTATACTCATTATGCTCAAATCATACGATTGGTTGATTTATTCACAAATTTTGATTTTCATAGCTTTATAATTGAATTACGCGTTTGGATTGATTGGTTGATTGATTCACTTTTTTATTTTATTTATTTTTTTATTATTATTTTTTTTATGAGGGCTGGATGAAAACAAGCCACCATTGTGCTTAATCTTTTCCCTCAATAAAAATGTTCATTCAAATGTTCATTCATTCATTCTCTCTCTATCTCATACCTGAATGCACACACACACACACACACGCTGTCTACACTTTGCTGTATACTATAGCATGTAACAGCTGATCCCACAGCTGTCAGGGGAAAACCTAGCAGTGATTCTAAACACTGTGGGCCATGTGTTGCCTGTGCATTTAGCAGCAGATAGGTGTGGGGGGGTGTGGCTGGGTGAGTTTGGGTTGTGTGTGTGTGTGTGTGTGTGTGTGTGTGTGTGTGTGTGTGTGTGTGTGTGTGTGTGTGTGTGTGTGTAAGTGTGTTCAAATTTTGATCAAGAGGATTTTTCTCTGGAGTTAACATCAGTGCTGACTCCACTCCCCCAAAAGTCCTTTGGATGAGACTATAAACTGAGGTCCCATGTGCAAATGCACGCAGAGCATCTTGCACACATCTTAAAACCAGTTCCGCCTTTCAGAAGAGTGTGCCAGTGGGAACGAATGGCAAAATTTACAAAACTGCTTACACATGGGGACCAGAGGTATAAAAGCACATGTATGCTTATTCCATTATCCTCAAAATAAAAAGAAAAAAAGAAAAGAACACCCCCCTCCTCCCTTCCCACCCCCCTCCCATCCATCCCAAAGCCACACACACAACCTACAACCCCCCCCCCCCCCCCCCCAGCCAAAGGGAGTTCTCACAGCCTTGGTTCCCTGCAGCGTGGTGTATTTGCAGTCAGGGTGGATGGAGTCAGTGATGGCGGTGTACAGGCGGTGGTGGGCCTCAGCAAACTGCCGGACCAGCTCCAGCTGCTGTCTGAGCATGTCCTGCAGGGCCAGAGTGGCCGGGCTGTAGGCCGTCAGGGCTGAACACACATACCACACACCATATAAAGATGTTACTTCTGGGGGCTGAACACAGACACCACACACCATATAAAGATGTTACTTCTGGCCGTCAGGGCTGAACACAGACACCACACACCATATAAAGATGTTACTTCTGGCCGTCAGGGCTGAACACAGACACCACACACCATATAAAGATGTTACTTCTGGCCGTCAGGGCTGACACACAGACACCACACACCATATAAAGATGTTACTTCTGGCCGTCAGGGCTGACACACAGACATACACCACACACCATATAAAGATGTTACTTCTGGCCGTCAGGGCTGACACACAGACACCACACACCATATAAAGATGTTACTTCTGGCCGTCAGGGCTGACACACAGACACCACACACCATATAAAGATGTTACTTCTGGCCGTCAGGGCTGAACACAGACACCACACACCATATAAAGATGTTACTTCTGGCCGTCAGGGCTGACACACAGACACCACACACCATATAAAGATGTTACTTCTGCCGTCAGGGCTGACACACATACCACACACCATATAAAGATGTTACTTCTGGCCGTCAGGGCTGACACACAGACAGACACCACACACCATATAAAGATGTTACTTCTGGCCGTCAGGGCTGACACACAGACATACACCATAAAGATGTTACTTCTGGCCGTCAGGGCTGACACACAGACACCACACACAGGTAAACAGGTTACTTTCTCATACACTGAACATGAGGGCCGTCAGGGCTGAACACACACACACAGCATCACACATAAAGATGTTACTTTCTGATACACTGAGGCCGTCAGGGCTGACACACACAGCATCACACATAAAGATGATACTTTATGATACACCAAACCCGAGGGCTGTCAGGGCTGACACCACACACAGGGTCACAGGTTAGAACATCATGGGAACACTTCCTCCACACCTGGCTTACACACAGGGGATCACAGGTTACTTTCTGATACACCAAACCTGAAAGCCATCAGGACTGAACACAGACCACATAAAGATCTTACTTTCTGATACACCAAACCTGAAAGCCATCAGGACTGAACACAGACCACATAAAGATCTT
>CM060322.1:1049832-1054832 GCA_030674155.1 Stramonita haemastoma
CACACGCGCACACACACACACAGATGCACGCACGCACCCACACACAATCAAACCAACCAACCCATGCGCATACCTGATGGTTTGCGAGGCGTCAGTGTCCTCCTGGGAGTACCTGTAGTGGGAGCTCCTGTCAGTGTGGGAGTCCTTTGCCATGGACAGGGTTTCGCTGGCAAAGTCCTCGCTGTACTCCAGCCCCGTTTCCTCGTCATCGTCCTCGCTGTACTGCGTGGCCATGGACGACTGGCTCACCCTCCGCGCCCACCCCCCTTCCCCCTCTCCTCCCCGATCCTCTCCGAGATGCTGGCTTCAAAGTCCTCAGTGTACGACACCTGGCGTTGAGGCGTTGCTCTGGAGTGCAGCTCTGTGACGATCTGAGAGGTGGACTGGTCACGGCGACCTTTCTTGGGGAGCACAGGCTCCGTGGCAATCTCCGAGTCCTCCGAGTTTTCTTTCTCCGGGCCACCGCCCAAGAGGTCCTCCACAGACTGGATGCCAAAGGATTCAAAGAGGCTGCTGCTCTTCTTCTCCCCGCCCTTCTTTGAGGATTTGCTGCCCTTCTCTCTCGACTTCTTCTTCAGAGAGGGGCTAGGGGAGCGTGACTTTTTGAAGGGGCTGGCGCGGATTTTGGCGGACTTTCTGGTGTGTTCCGAGTAGGAGGCTGGTTCCGGCGTGTTGAGGACAATGGGGCCCAGAGTGTTGGCATCCATCAGGTTGACTGCACACACACCACCAGCAACCACAGTTTCAGAATTAACCTTCATTTCTGGACAGACATCACATCAGCAATCAGAATTAACCTTCATTTCTGCACACACACCACACCAGCAATCAGAATTAACCTTGATTTCTTGAGAGACATCACACCAGCAATCACAATTGCAGAATTTAACCTTGATTTCTGCAGACATACCACACCAGCAATCACAACTTCAGAATTAACCTTGATGTCTGGAGAGACATCACACCAGCAATCAGAATTTGACCTTGATAACCAATAAAAGACACAGTCAACAGCTTCTTGAGTCGTTCAATGCAAACAGGAGATAATAATTACAGTCTTCTGAAAAATGAAAACTGGTGGTTTTCATTTGATGCTGATTCTGTCCATCACACACATTCCTCACATATCCATCACACACATTCCTCACATATCCATCACACACATTCCTCACATATCCATCACACACATTCCTCACATATCCATCGCACACATATCCACCACACATGCCTCTCATATCCATCACACACATTCCTCACATATCCATCACACACATCCCTCAAAAATCCATCACACACATCCCTCACATATCCATCACACATATCCCTCACATATCCATCACACACACATCCATCACATATCCATCACACACATTCCTCACATATCCATCACACACATCCATCACATATCCATCACACACATCCCTCACAATCCATCACACACACATCCATCAACATATCCATCACACACATCCCTCACATATCCATCACACACACATCCATCACATATCTCATCACACACATTCGTCACATATCCATCACACACATTCCT
Source organism: Stramonita haemastoma (assembly GCA_030674155.1). Taxonomy (NCBI): domain Eukaryota; kingdom Metazoa; phylum Mollusca; class Gastropoda; order Neogastropoda; family Muricidae; genus Stramonita; species Stramonita haemastoma. The sequence continues at coordinate 1,051,382 of CM060322.1, forward strand.
CACATATCCATCACACAAATCCCACACATATCCATCACACATATCCATCACATATCCATCTCACATATCCCACACATATCCATCCCTCACATATCCATCACATATCCATCACACACATGCCTCACATATCCATCACACACATGCTTCATATCCATCCCACACATATCCATCCCACACATATCCATCCCACACATATCCATCCCACACATATCCATCACAACCACATATCCATCACACACATGCTTCATATATCCATCCCACACATATCCATCCCACACATATCCATCCCACACATATCCATCCACATATCCATCCCACACATATCCATCCCACACATATCCATCACACACATGCTTCATATATCCATCCCACAAATATCCATCCCACACATATCCATCCCACACATATCCATCCCACACATATCCATCCACATATCCATCCCACACATATCCATCACACACATGCTTCATATATCCATCCCACAAATATCCATCCCACACATATCCATCCCACACATATCCATCCCACACATATCCATCCCACACATATCCATCCCACACATATCCATTACACACATATCCATTACACACATGCGCTCTTGTTCTTCAGATGAGACTATAAACTGTGGCCCCATGTGTGAACACACAGATAACATCTTGCGGACACATTAAATCCAGTTCCGCTTTTTCAAAAGAGTAGGCCATTGTGTGCCGGTGGGAACAGATGACAAAATTTACAAAACTGCATACACATGGGGACTGGATGTAAAAAAGCATCTGAGTGCTTATTCCATTATCCTTGATAAAAAATGATAAAAGAATAAAAGAAAAATAAATAAATAAAAGATATCCATCACACACATGCACTCACAGAGCTCACAGGATTCAATTCATTCTTGTCCTTCATCCCTGATGCTTTCTCTCTGTACAATATCTTTTTTCAAAAACAGTAATTACAGAAACTGACCACTGAAAACTGCAGTGCTTCTGTCTCCATACTTTTAACTCAATCACACATACACTCACATGCATGGGCATGCACACACACACACACACTCACACACACACACACACACACACACACACACACACACACACACACACACACACACACACACACACACACATACACACACACAGCATACCACACAAACACACCACCCCCCAATCCATGGCAAACACCACCCCCCCAATCCATGGCAACACACCACCCCCCAATCCATGGCAACACACCACCCCCCAATCCATGGCAACACACCACCCCCCAATCCATGGCAACACACCACCCCCCAATCCATGGCAACACACCACCCCACAATCCATGGCAACACACCACCCCCCAATCCATGGCAACACACCACCCCCCAATCCATGGCAACACACCACCCCCCAATCCATGGCAACACACCACCCCCCCCCAATCCATGGCAACACACCACCCCCAATCCATGGCAACACACCACCCCCAATCCATGGCAACACACCCACCCCCCAATCCATGGCAAACACACCACCCCCCAATCCATGGCAACAAAGAACAAGCCAACCCAGAATACAATCATTTCTATCAGTGTCTTTACATACAGTCCTATCATTTTACAGTGTTTACATACAGTCCTATCATTTTACAGTGTTTACATACAGTCCTATCATTTTACAGTGTTTACATACAGTCCTATCATTTTACAGTGTTTACATACAGTCCTATCATTTTACAGTGTTTACATACAGTCCTATCATTTTACAGTGTTTACATACAGTCCTATCATTTTACAGTGTTTACACACAGTCCTATCATTTTACAGTGTTTATATACAGTCCTATCATTTTACAGTGTTTACATACAGTCCTATCATTTTACAGTGTTTACATACAGTCCTATCATTTTACAGTGTTTACATACAGTCCTATCATTTTACAGTGTTTACATACAGTCCTATCATTTTACAGTGTTTACACACAGTCCTATCATTTTACAGTGTTTAATATACAGTCCTATCATTTTACAGTGTTTACATACAGTCCTATCATTTTACAGTGTTTATATACAGTCCTATCATTTTACAGTGTTTACATACAGTCCTATCATTTTACAGTGTTTACATACAGTCCTATCATTTTACAGTGTTTACACACAGTCCTATCATTTTACAGTGTTTACACACAGTCCTATCATTTTACAGTGTTTACACACAGTCCTATCATTTTACAGTGTTTACATACAGTCCTATCATTTTACAGTGTTTACATACAGTCCTATCATTTTACAGTGTTTACATACAGTCCTATCATTTTACAGTGTTTACATACAGTCCTATCATTTTACAGTGTTTACATACAGTCCTATCATTTTACAGTGTTTACATACAGTCCTATCATTTTACAGTGTTTACATACAGTCCTATCATTTTACAGCGTTTACATACAGTCCTATCATTTTACAGTGTTTGCATACAGTCCTATCATTTTACAGTGTTTACATACAGTCCTATTATTTTACAGTGTTTACATACAGTCCTATCGTTTTACAGTGTTTGCATACAGTGTCATCAACATGAAGGGAATTAAAGCGCTGGCAGGTATATACTTTAGGTTGACCTGGGAATAGTGAAAATCCCACCCCAGATTCAAACCCAGGACTCTATGGACCCAAGGGATTGAAATCACATGGTCTGAACCACTGGGCTAAAGCCTCCCATATTTTATCACATTCAAAAACCTCACTGCCAGTTTTCTTCAATGCCAGTTAAAAATTCTGACCTAATGTATGAGATAACTCAGTTTGAAAGCAAATGTGGTCATTCAAAACTTTGCTCTGAGAACAAACTAATGATCAAAACAACCCATCTGCAAAGCTCTTTGTATTCTTCAGTCAGCAAAGAGAACGGACCACAGTCCAGCTGGCCACAGAGAGAAAGGCCGGGGATGGGAACCAAGAGCTATCCTACACATCTCATGTTCAGACATCCACACACACATTTATGTTCTGGTCACAAACATCCACACACACACATTTATGTCTTGATCATAAACATCCACACACACACACACATTTATGTCTTGATCACAAACATCCACACACACACATTTATGTCTTGATCATAAACATCCACACAACACACACACACACACACACACACACACACACACACACACAACACACACACAATTTATGTCTTGATCATAAACATCCACACACACACACACATTTATGTCTTGATCACAAACACACATACACTGGCTAGTTCCTGACCCATGGCCGCATGTTATTTCTATGCAATCAACATAAAAAGCAACACAGATCATTACGACAAGAGACAAAACAATGAACAATACTGACAAGACCTTGAGCCCCAATTTCCAATGAATTAATGTATTCATTCAAATATGAAAGCAAAATGTGTCAGTAAACATGATTCATGTATACCCCAACCAGTTGGCAGATTTGTTTA
>CM060322.1:1059832-1179832 GCA_030674155.1 Stramonita haemastoma
TAAAGGCAAAGTGTGACAAACCCACCATTGTCAGAACATGGCAAAGTGTGACAAACCCACCATTGTCAGTAAAGGCAAAGTCTGACAAACCCACCATTGTCAGTAAAGGCAAAGTCTGACAAACCCACCATTGTCAGTAAAGGCAAAGTGTGACAAACCCACCATTGTCAGTAAAGGCAAAGTCTGACAAACCCACCATTGTCAGAACAAGGCAAAGTGTGAGAAAAACCCCACTGTCAGAATACTCCTGACAGGAGGCAGGCAAAGTCTGACCTGCTTGGCTTTCTGCTGGCTCGGGCGGCTTTCATCAGAAGCGGACAGTCCCTGGATGAACTCAGCCAGGCTTTCCTCCTCTGAGGTCAGGTAGACGTTGGTTGTTCCGTGCAGGAAACTCCCTCCCCCCCTCTGCCCCGACCCCCCCCTCTCTGCTGGTGACACACACACACACACACCACTGTCAGAGATTTTCTCTGTGTGTGTGTGTGTGTGTGTGTGTGTGTGTGTGTGTGTGTGTGTGTGTGTGTGTGTGTGTGTGCGTGTGTGTGTGTGTGTGTGTGTGCGTGCGTACGTGCACATATGTGTGCGTGTGCGTGTATTTTTTTGTTTTTGTTTCAAGGATAATGCAATAAGCACTCATGTGCTTTTTTATATCTAGTCCCCGTATGTATGAAGTTTTGTAAATTTTGTCATACATTCCCACTGGCACACAATGGACTACTCTTCTGAATAGCGGAATGGGTTTTAACGTGTGAGCAAGCTGTTCTACATGCGTTCACATGCAGGACCTCGGTTTATGGTCTCATCCGAAGGACTTTTTGGGAGAATGGAGTGGGCACTGATGTTAACTCCAGAGGAAAAATCCTCTTGAACGAGATTCGAGCCCTGGTCAGCAGATCATGAGCGCATCACTCTGACCACCGGGCTATCCAGTTTGTGTGTAAAACTATGTGTTCACAAAATGCACAGCGCCTGGTTTTCTCCTGTGCCTGTCACTCTGCAGGAGGTCTGCCCTCACATTCCCACTTCAGAGCAGCTCACACTTTATAGAAGATGCATGCTGGGTATGTTTGTGTTTCAGTCACCCACCATGGCATAGTGCTGACATGAATGACAGAACCTTCAACATGCCTATTTCATTTCTGCATGTGTATACATGGAGAGAGTTAAGGCAGTGGTTGGTCTGCAACTGAAGTTGACCCGGGAGATCAAAAAAATCCCTGTCCTTAATTTGTCAGAAGCCACTTCCAAGAACCGAACCCTCAACTTTGTGGCAAAGATCTGTACTTACGTCAACAACCTCAAAAACAATGATTTTCAACATTAAAAAATACAAAATCACTCAGCAAATTCACACTGATGATGTCTAGGAATAAATAACATGTAAATGTACACACCAAAACCAAACAGCAAACAGCACCAATGTACCTGTCTTTTTGACAGTACATGTACACAGCTAACAACAAACAGCAAACAGCACCAATGTACCTGTCTTTTTGACAGTACATGTACACAGCTAACAACAAACAGCAAACATCAAACATCCCCACTGCAGCACCTGTCTTGTTGGCGATACATTACACAGCTAACAACAAACAGCAAACATCAAACATCCCCACTGCAGCACCTGTCTTGTTGGCGATACATTACACAGCTAACAGCAAACATCAAACATCCCCACTGCAGCACCTGTCTTGTTGGCGATACATTACACAGCTAACAACAAACAGCAAACTTCAGCACTGCAGCACCTGTCTTGTTGGCGATACATTACACAGCTAACAACAAACAGCAAACTTCAGCACTGCAGCACCTGTCTTGTTGGCGATACATTACACAGCTAACAACAAACAGCAAACTTCAGCACTGCAGCACCTGTCTTGTTGGCGATACATTACACAGCTAACAACAAACAGCAAACTTCAGCACTGCAGCACCTGTCTTGTTGGCGATACATTACACAGCTAACAACAAACAGCAAACTTCAGCACTGCAGCACCTGTCTTGTTGGCGATACATTACACAGCTAACAACAAACAGCAAACATCCCCACTGCAGCACCTGTCTTGTTGGCGATACATTACACAGCTAACAACAAACAGCAAACAGCAAACTTCAGCACTGCAGCACCTGTCTTGTTGGCGATACATTACACAGCTAACAACAAACAGCAAACATCCCCACTGCAGCACCTGTCTTGTTGGCGATACATTACACAGCTAAACAACAAACAGCAAACAGCAAACTTCAGCACTGCAGCACCTGTCTTGTTGGTGATACATTACACAGCTAACAACAAACAGCAAACATCACACTTCAGCACTGCAGCACCTGTCTTGTTGGCGATACATTACACAGCTAACAGCAAACAGCAAACAGCAAACATCCCCACTGCAGCACCTGTCTTGTTGGCGATACATTACACAGCTAACAGCAAACAGCAAACATCACATTTCAGCACTGCAGCACCTGTCTTTATGGCGATACATTACACAGCTAACAGCAAACAGCAAACATCACATTTCAGCACTGCAGCACCTGTCTTTATGGCGATACATTACACAGCTAACAGCAAACAGCAAACATCACATATCAGCACTGCAGCACCTGTCTTGTTGGCGATACATTACACAGCTAACAGCAAACAGCAAACATCACTCTTCATCACTCTACCTGTCTTTTTGTCTTTGGGGGCGGCAGCTTTTTCCGTTGTTGCTGCTCGTGCTGGGGAGGGGGGTCCTGCAGCTCTGAGGGCACCCCCCTCCCCCCTCCCCCCTGCTGGCTCCCCCCCTCGCTTCTTCATGAACTTGTTTCCGTCGTGTCCGACGCTGTTGTCGGAGGCTGACCCTGGCCGTGACCCCTTGGCCTGCAGAGGGCTGCGGGCAGGGAGGGGGAGGCTGTCATCGGTGTCGCTGTCCATCACGGCACTACGCGACCTCCTCAGGGGGGCGGAGCCTGTTGACCGCTGCGTGATCTTGTGGGTCAGGGCGGAGGCTTTGCTGAGGGCGGAGGACATCTGGATCCCTCCTCGCCGGGCCTGCGCTGGGGCCGATGAGCTGCCACGCTTGGGACCTGCTGTCTGCATGCCTGAGGCAGGGGCCCTGCTTGGGGATCCTACATACGCTATTTCATCGTCATCATCGCCATCATCATCATCATCATCATCATCGTCATCCTCCTCATCTGCCAGCTGACGTGAGGACCGACCTTTGGCGGTGACCCCATACACCCCCCCTGCAGCGGCTTTCCCCCCTGCAGCGGCTTCCCCCCTGCAGCGGCTTTCCCCCCTGCAGCGGCTTTCCTCCCTGCAGGGGCAGCTGCCTCCTCTGCTGCCGGCTTCTTCTTCTTGAGGAACTTGCTGCCGGCCCCTGTGGCGGGGCTGGGGGTGCGGGCCAGGCGAGGCGTCATGGCGTCTGCCCCGCTGGAGATGGAGATGTCCCCGTACTCCTCGTAGCTGACCGCCCGGGCCTGCTGGGCCGTCTTCTGGGTCAGCGTGTTCAGGTAGCTCTGCAAGCAGGGACAGGAGGATGGTAACACTGTGGGGATGATAACATAACACTGGTGATGACAAAACTGTGGTGATGATAAAATTATAACAAAATCATGTTGATGATAAAATTATGACAAAATTATGTTCATGATAAAATTGTAAAAAAATTATGTTGATAACAAAATTATAACAAAATTATGTTGGTAGTAAAATTATCACAAAATTATGTTGATGATTCATTTAGAATAAAATTATGTTGATGACAAAATTATAATAAAATTCTGTTGATGATAGCCTTGGTTTACAGATTCATTAAATTTTCTCATCAAACTGTGAACGGGCAAGGCTGGGAATCAAACCGTTAAGCAAGTGAACACGTTAACCATCCTGCCACCTTCCATTTTTCCTGTGCTTGTCACTCTGCAGAAGGTAAAAAAATATATTATAAAAAAAACCCAACTCTGCAGGAGGTCTGCCCACTGGTCTCAGCCACACAGTCCAACTTCAGAGCAACTCATGGAAAAAATCTGAAAAAGAGCTAGAAATAGTGGTCACATTTGCAGAAAATGCACTGGGGAGGCAGAAAACAAGTACAAGAGAGAGAAAGAGAGAGAGTATAGCAAGGTGTGGAAAAAGAGAGAGGGGATAGCAGGGTGTGGAAAAAGAGAGAGAAGATAGCGGTTATGGAAAAAGAGAGAGAAGATAGTGGTTATGGAAAAAGAGAGAGAAGATAGCGGTTATGGAAAAAGAGAAGAAGAAGCGGTTATGAAAGAGAGAGAAGATAGCGGTTATGGAAAAAGAGAGAGAAGATAGCGGTTATGGAAAAAGAGAGAGAAGATAGCGGTTATGGAAAAAGAGAGAGAAGATAGCGGTTATGGAAAAAGAGAGAGAAGATAGCGTTTGGAAAAAGAGAGAGAGATAGCAGGAAAGAAAGAGAGCGAGATGATAGCAGGGTATGGAAAGAGAGAAAGAAAGAATGTGGTAGGATTGAGGAAATTTCTAGCGTCTGATTTCCTGAAGGTCAGCCTGCTTGTTACACTGCAAGATCCCACAGGCTTGTTACACTGCAAGATCCCCACAGGTTTGTTACACTGCAAGATCCCCACAGGTTTGTCATACTGCAAGATCCCCACAGGCTTGTCATACTGCAAGATCCCCACAGGCTTGTCATACTGCAAGATCCCCACAGGCTTGTTACACTGCAAGATCCCCACAGGCTTGTCACACTGCAAGATCCCCACAGGCTTGTCACACTGCAAGATCCCCACAGGCTTGTCATACTGCAAGATCCCCACAGGCTTGTTACACTGCAAGATCCCCACAGGCTTGTCACACTGCAAGATCCCCACAAGCTTGTCACACTGCAAGATCCCCACAGGCTTGTCACACTGCAAGATCCCCACAGGCTTGTTACACTGCAAGATCCCCACAGGCTTGTTACACTGCAAGATCCCCACAGGCTTGTTACACTGCAAGATCCCCACAGGCTTGTTACACTGCAAGATCCCCACAGGCTTGTTACACTGCAAGATCCCCACAGGCTTGTTACACTGCAAGATCCCACAGGGATTTTTGGTTTTTGTTCTTCCCTTCCTCAACTGGAGCTCCCTGATTCCCCAAATGACGACATTTTGCACATACCCGTTTTTACCCACCATTAAGGGAGCCACATTCTACCTTCAGGGATAAACCCAGAGATAACCTGGAGTCCAATTAGAAATGAAAGAAAAATACAGATGTTCATATCGTGAGATAGCAGCATAACTTGATTTGCATGCTCAGTGTACTCACAGCCAAATCGTCCGCCTCCCAAGGTTTGATGGGCACACACATAAAAAACACAGATAGATGCTCATATCATTATTGTTATCATTATTATTATCATTACCATCGTTATTATTATTACTATATCGTGAGATAGCAAAAAAACTTGATTTGCATGCTCAGTGTACTCACAGCCAAATCGTCCACCTCCCAAGGTTCGATGGGCACACACATAAAAACACAGATATTTATATCATTATTGTTGTTGTCATTATTATTATTATCATCATTATTAGTATTAGTATTACTATATCATGAGATAGCAACAAAACTTGATTTCCGTGCTAAGTTTCCTCACAGCCAACTTGTCTTCCTCGCAAGGTTTGATGGGCACCCGCATAAAAACACTGATGTTCATATTGTTGTTATTATTATTATTACTATTATTATGCTCAGTGTAGTCACCGCAAACTCGTCTTCCTCGCAAGGTTTGATGGGCACACTGATGTTCATATCGTTATTATTATTATTATTATTATTATTATTATTATTATTATTATTATTATTATTATTGTTGTTGTTGTTGTTGTTGTTGTTGTTGTTATTATTATTGTTGTTGTTTTTTGTTGTTGTTATTATCATCATCAGTTCCCTCACCGCCAACTCATCTTCCTCGCGAGGTTTGATGGGCATGCGAATAAAAACACTGATGTTCATATTGTTGTTATTATTATTACTATTATTATTATTATCATTGTTGTTATCATCAGTGTACTTACCGCCAACTTGTCTTCCTCGCGAGGTTTGATGGGTACACTGATGTTCATATCATTATTATGATTATTGTTATTATCATTATCATTATTATTATTATTATTATTAAAAGTTAAAGTCTGTCCCGAGCCTAAGGCTCATCAGGCCGGTGCTTATCCCGGTTTCTGTGGCGTTAAGCGACTGAGAGTCATAGACTCCCCCCTGGATAGGACGCCAGTCTATGGCAGGGTTAACCCCCAACACAAGGTTGGTACCCCTTTCACACCTGGGTGGGGTGAGAAAATAGCCGTAAAGTGCCTTTTCCAAGGGCACAACGCCATAGCCGAAAGCTGGGATCGAACCCGCAACCTTTAGATTACGAGTCCAACGCCCTAACCACTCGACTACCGCGGCGGCGGCTATTATTATTATCATTATTATTATTGTTGTTGTTATCATCAGTTCCCTCACCGCCAACTCTTCCTCGCGAGGTTTGATGGGTACACTGATGTTCATATCTTATTATGATTATTGTTGTTGTCAATATCATTATAATTATTGTCGCTATTATTATGATGCTCAGTTCCCTCACCGCCAACTCGTCTTCCTCGCGAGGTTTGATGGGTATGCGTATACAAACACTGATGTTCATATTGTTGTTATTATTATTACTATTATTATTATTATCATTGTTATTATCATCAGTGTACTTACCACCAACTCGTCTTCCTCGCGAGGTTTGATGGGCACCCTGATGTTCATATCATTATTATGATTATTGTTATTATTATCATTATTATTATTGTTGCTATTATTATGATGCTCAGTTCCCTCACCACCAACTCGTCTTCCTCGCGAGATTTGATGGGCACCCTGATGTTCATATCATTATTATGATTATTGTTATTATTATCATTATCATTATTATTATTATTGTTATCATCAGTGTACTCACCGCCAACTCGTCTTCCTCGCGAGGTTTGATGGGCACACTGATGTTCATATTATCATCATGATTATCATCATTATTATTATCATCAGTGTACTCACCGCCAGCTCGTCTTCCTCGCGAGGTTTGATAGGCACACTGATGTTCATATTGTTATTATTATTATTATTATTATTGTTGTTATTATCATCAGTGTACTCACCGCCAGCTCATCTTCCTCGCGAGGTTTGATGGGCACACTGATGTTCATATCGTTATTATTATTATTATTATTATTATTATTATTATTATTGTTGTTGTTATTATCATCAGTGTACTCACCGCCAGCTCATCTTCCTCACGAGGTTTGATGGGCACACTGATGTTCATATCGTTATTATTATTATTATTATTGTTGTTGTTATTATCATCAGTGTACTCACCGCCAGCTCATCTTCCTCACGAGGTTTGATGGGCACACTGATGTTCATATTGTTATTATTATTATTATTATTGTTGTTGTTATTATCATCAGTGTACTCACCGCCAGCTCATCTTCCTCGCGAGGTTTGATGGGCACACTGATGTTCATATTGTTATTATTATTATTATTATTCTTGCTCATTTCCTGCATCCCTCCACTATATGCACATGAGAACCGCGCGCAGCCCCTACTGTCAGTTCGTGCCTAGCCGAGCTACTGTCCAGACGTTTATCATATCGCCTCTCGCTGTGTCGGCAACGCCCATCACTATCAGGAATCTCAGCACTAGCTATAATAGTTTCTAGACCTTGCTTTTCTTGGTTTGTTTTATTTTGTGTATAACTTGGGGTTGTTGTTGTTTTTTGTAGTGCTTGTGGAATCTATTTTTTGTGGAAAAGTTTCTGGGGAAAAAAAAAAAAAAAAAAAAAAAAAAAAAAAATGGAGACCCATTCTGTGGACTACACCAGTGACCAGGATTCGGTTATGGAGTCAGAATCCTATGAAGAACCACAAGCTGGCACCTCTGCTGAACCCTTGGTGGAAAGGGAGCCATCTCTCCGAGACATTTTTTCAATCATTCAGAACCTTTCCAAAAGAATGGACAATTTTGAAAGAAGTGCACCGCACACCAAGAAGAGGAAAATTAGCGCTGACGCTGATAAACCCCTCGCTGAGAATGAAGGGAAAAGGAAGAAGGCAGGTAGTGATTCAGAATTTGTCACCGACAGTGTTTCTGATAAGGCAGAGGAACTGGAAAAAGAGCTGATAGCAGATGCTACAGAGGAGGAGGATGACGATATTTTTGCTGAAATGGCATCATCTTTTGACGATAATGAAGAAAAAGGACCACCGGTCTCAGGAAAATTGGCAAAGCTGCTTGAATCCAGATTTGGATCAAAACTTCCAGACAGAAAGCTGAGGGAAAAACTGACAAAGTACCCGATTCCCGAAAACTGCGCATACCTGGGCGTTCCCCGAACAAACCAGGAAGTTTTTTCTGTCCTCAAGCCCTTCACTAGAAAGACAGACATTCGGATGGCAAATACACAGAAAACACTGTCAAAAGCTGCCATAGCCATAACCCTCTGCACCGACCGACTTTTGAGGGTAAGAGATACCATCTCAGGGCAGGATGCCACTACAGTACGCAGTGAACTGACCGGATGCATAGCTCAACTTTCAGATGCCCTTGCCCTCACAGGTCACGCCAACCATGACCTGTCCCAGAAACGGAGAGACATGCACCGACCCTGCCTACCCCGTGAACTCTCTGGCATATGTGCACCGCAGGTTGCCATGACCCCAGATCTACTGTATGGCTCTGATTTTCACAAATGTCTAAAAGAAGTGCAAGAGTCCCAGAAACTCGGTCAGAACATGCGTGGTCAGCAAAAGAGGAGCACGTGGCAGCATAACAACAGTAGCTCTTTTTTAGGCCGGAAGCCGTGGAGGCAGGGGCAGGGGGGAGTTCCTTCGGTCAAGCAAACAAAGTGTTTTGGAAGAAGGGTCAGAAAAACAGCCACCGGCAGTAACTCGATCTTTGACAGAACCGCCCCTCCCTTCTGGAAACAAGGTTAGTGAGTTTGAACTTTGCTTGCCTTCTTTGTGTGCTTATCTTGAAATGAAGCATGATAACTTTAAAGCAGGAAGCTTAAAGGAAAAGCTGTCGCACTGGAATGAACTAACTTCTGACCCTGATGTACTTGAAACAGTTGAAGGAATTAAAATCACCTTTGATGATTGCCCAGTAGACATAAAGCAAAGTTCGCAAAGGTTGTTTAGCAAGCGTGAAAACTATGCTGTTGACTCTGAAATAAGAAACTTGTTGAAAAAAGGTGTGATAAAAGAGTCTTTACCTGAATCAGGACAAGTTGTCTCACCTATCTTTGTTAGGGAGAAAAAAGACGGATCATTTAGAATGATTTTAAATCTGAAAGCTCTGAACAAAAATGTGGAATATAAGAAATTTAAGATGGAAACAATATATACAGCTTTGGATCTAGTTACACAAAATTACTTTTTCGCATCAATTGATCTGAGAGATGCGTATTACGTCATAGCAGTAGAGGAGACTTTTCGGAAATATCTGAAATTCAGATGGAGAGAAAAACTGTACTGTTTTCAGGCAGCTGCTATGGGACTCAGTCCGATTCCCAGAAAATTCACAAAACTCATGAAACCTGTCCTAGCACGCTTACATGATATGGGTCACCTGATCACTTCATTCATTGATGACAGTTTGATTGTGGGAGAGACTGAAACAGAAGTTGTACAGTGTGTGGTAGACACGATACAATTATTAGACTCCCTAGGTTTCTATGTACATGAAAAGAAATCACAGTTCATGCCTGTGCAAGAAATCACCTACCTGGGTTTCAAAATAAACTCAACAGACATGACAGTCACACTGACAGATGAACGGAAACAAAAACTGCTGTGTGCATGCATTCTATTATTCAGTCAGGAAAGTACAACTGTAAGATCTCTGGCATCTTGTATTGGACTAATGGTTTCTTGTTTTCTTGCTGTGCCATTGGGTCCTTTGTACTACAGAGCACTTGAACAAGATAAGTGTTCCGCACTTAAACTAAGCAAGGGGAACTGGGAAAAGCCTGCTGTGTTATCAGCTGAAGGGAAGACAGAGCTAGAATGGTGGATTAATAACATAGACAAGCAAAAGGCTCCCATTCAGAGATCAGACCCCACCATTACTATGAAGACAGACAGTTCACGTACAGGATGGGGTGCTTGGGTTGTTGATACCAAATCACAAACACAAGGCATGTGGAGTGAGAAAGACAAAGAAGGACACATAAATGCTTTGGAGCTATTAGCTGTCTTTTTTGGTCTCAAGTCTTTGTTGCATGACCAACGTAATGTTCACATAAGAATTATGACTGATAACACAAGCACTGTTGGTTGTATTAACAACATGGGTTCGAACAGATCTAAACATCTGAATGATGTATCTCAGCAAATCTGGCATTGGTGTGAAAGCAGAAACATATGGCTCAGTGCTGCTCACATTCCTGGTGTTGAGAATGTTGAAGCTGACAGTCTGTCTAGACAGATCCACATTGACACAGAATGGAAACTGGATTCAATGCTACTTTCTGAGGCTATGAATATTCTTGATATAAAACCTGTCATTGACTTGTTTGCCTCTAGATTAAATTTTCAGTTTTCCAGATATGTGTCTTTCTTGCCTGACCCAGGAGCATGTGCTATTGATGCATTTAGCATGTATTGGGGAAATGAGACTGTTTATTGTTTTCCACCTTTCAGCATTATACCCCGGGTCCTGGCAAAGATAAAGAAAGACAAAGCAAGAGGGGTTATAGTAGCGCCAACCTGGAAAAATCAGCCCTTTTGGCCAGCACTGATGAAAATTCTCACAGCCAGACCTGTCCTCTTGTCAGCCAGAAACACTCTTCTGACACAACCAAGTCAAAAGGAGACAAAACACCCACTGAGGAAAAGCCTGACGCTGCTAGTCTGCAAAGTGTCAGGGATAGATTCAGAACACAAGGCTTTTCTGAGGAGACTACCAGTATTCTCATGTCCTCATGGCGACCCGCAACAAAACAGATGTATGATGTGTACATACGAAAGTGGGAGAGGTACGCGTGTGAGCAACAAGTGGATTCAGTTTCACCGCCTCTAGCCACAGCTGTAAATTTTCTGGCATCGCTGTTGAAAGAGGGATATTCTTATAGCGCTGTGGGCACCGCTCGTTCTGCGCTAAGTTGTTTTCTCTGCAACTATGAAGGGGCAACGTTTGGTCAACACGAACTTGTAAAAAGATTTATGAAGGGTGTGTTCGAAAGAAAACCACCACTACCAAAGTATCACCACACTTGGGATGTAAACATTGTGCTAAAAATGTTAGAAACGTGGGTTCCAGTGCAAAACCTGACGTTCAAGGAACTGACAATGAAACTTGTGATGTTAATTGCCCTTCTGTCGGGTCAGAGGTGTCAAACTATTGCTGCTTTGGACATCGACAATATGCTACTTTCAAGGGAAAAGTGTGTTTTTTATGTAAATAGATTATTAAAACAGTCAAGAAGAGGAGCCCATCAATCACCTATTGAACTCATGGCTTTTGTGGAAAAAGAGGCTTTGTGTGTAGTTCACACTTTGAAAGAATACCTGAGACGGAGCAAAGAACTGAGGGCTCAGAATGCTACCCGACATTTGTTTATCACTCTCCAAGCACCGCACCGAGGGGCCACTAGCGATACCATCGCGCGCTGGCTGAAGTGGACGATGGAGAGGGCAGGCATAGACATTACACGCTTCACGGCACATAGTACGAGGTCAGCCATTACTTCCGCTGCTAAACTTGCAGACGCTCCAATAAACATCATCATGAAAGCAGCTGGATGGACAAATGTTTCCACGTTTGCTAAGTTTTATAATAAGAAGACGGGGCCAACACTGACCATGGGCCAATCCATCATGGAGCGTTTCCTACAACATAAATAAGGTAGGACAGTTTCTTGTTTACATGTGGTGGATGTGTTTGTCTCGAGAACACTGTGGCTCTAAAATCTCATGTGCATATAGTGGAGGGATGCAGGAAATGAGCAAGAATTAAATACAACAAAGCGAGACTTACCTAGTAAGGTGAAGCTGGTTGTAAATTCTTGCGAATTTATTGTAGACCGGAACGGAGTGCACATGCCCACCCCTAAAATGGTCTGCATGCATACCATGCAAGTAAAATGAAATGCATACCATGCAAATGAAACAAATACCACTTTGTGGAACTTTGATCTAGAACTGACAACAGTGTTCTGCACACCGTGCATCAGTAAGACATCCCACCCTTTCAAAATGATAATAATGATAACAATGTTTATAAAATATTTAGTGTTCCTGTTATAGTATGACACAGTGTTCTCTCGAGGCTCTAAAAACTGACAGTAGGGGCTGCGCGCGGTTCTCATGTGCACTCCGTTCCGGTCTACAATAAATTCGCAAGAATTTACAACCAGCTTCACCTTACTAGGTAAGTCTCGCTTTGTTGTATTTAATTATTGTTGTTATTATCATCAGTGTACTCACCGCCAGCTCATCTTCCTCGCGAGGTTTGATGGGCACACTGATGTTCATATCGTTATTATTATTATTATTATTATTATTGTTGTTGTTATTATCATCAGTGTACTCACCGCCAGCTCATCTTCCTCACGAGGTTTGATGGGCACACTGATGTTCATATTGTTATTATTATTATTATTATTATTATTGTTGTTATTATCATCAGTGTACTCACCGCCAGCTCATCTTCCTCGCGAGGTTTGATGGGCACGCGCTCTCCCCGTAGCTGTGTGGAGGCTTTCTGCAGAAGCTGATGGGCTGCACTCTGACCTCCACCGCGACCTCCGCCCCTTCCCATCATCCCTCCTCCACCAGCCGCAGCACCTCGACCCCTGCTCCGAATCATGGTGACTGCCCGAAACATCAGAGACAAGAGGACGGCAGATTAGAGAGATATGGACAGTACATGTGAGGACAGCAGATTAGAGAGCAGATGAGACAGATATGGACAGTACTTACCACTTTATACATGTGAGGACAGCAGATGAGACAGATATGGACAGTACTTACTTTATACATGTGAGGATATGGACAGTACCACTTAACACATGTGAGGACAGCAGATGAGAAAGATATGGACAGTACCACTTTATACATGTTCAGTACCTGGCCTCATGCATTACGCAGACTTTCTCAACAGAAGAAAAACAAAATGTATTCATACAGTTTTGATTGGACATGAGTTCTGTGCCAGAAAATCAAAATGTCCAAATGCAAGATAGCATTCCAGTCACAAGGGTTTTGTGTGTGAATCTTTCTTTTTTTTTTATTTGGTTATTCAGCCAGAACTCAGAGGTTCACCACAAGAGTGATTTTGTGTAACATTCAATAGTTTTTACCCATATCAAGGTATCTGCATTCTGACTTCAGGGATATCTATAAAAAAAAAAATTTAAAAAAGCACCTGTGTGCATGGAGTGTTTTTATAATGTTAAAATTGTTTCCAATGGGCATGAAATGACCTAGTCCTCTGAAAGGCAGACCAGGTTTTAATGTATGCACAAGATAATGTTCCCTCCAGTCTTATTTTTATGCAACAACTTTGTGAAAGATAATTATCATAGAGGAGTAAGTGACAATGTGGATGCAAAAATACAGATAGGAATAGTAGTAACTAGAATTAGCAGGAGCACAATGGACTATAGTGGGTTGTCAGGCATCTGTGACTTATCTCTACATAATATTTCAGGTTATTCTGGTCAAATCTAAGGCCCCAATATGGCCTGTGTGGTCGGCAGGTCTATAAACAACATGACTGGATTGGATTGGACTGGATCTAAGTATATGTCTCTACTACTACCTGAACCATTTTAAAATCTTTCCATAAATTCAGATTTACAGTTTAATCCCATTTTTAAAAAGTTCCTGGATTTTCCCCAAGGAGTGAGCATCAGTTCTGATTCCACTGTCTCCAAATCCTTCACCATAAAGCAAGGTCCAGTGTGCAAATGACCACAGATGTTGCTGGACAGTTGTTAGTCTCAAAGTCAGCTCCTGACGCTACAACAGGCTTCTGTTGGCTGGCATTCTGCATGCAGCATGATCAACACTGATGAGCCTTAGGCTCGGGACAGACTTTAACTTTTTTTTTATGATCAACACTGAGGGTTCTAACTTTACACACTACAGAAGAGTGAAGACAGAGAGAGCCTGACCTGGCTGGATGCAGATTATCTGCGTCGTGACATTTTTATAGTGCTTGATATGCTTTGGTTATGTTGTGCAGATTTCCAAAATGATATATGACAGTGCTGATGATCTGTATTTGTGCCAGTGAATACATAATAATATAATAATAATAATAATAATAATAATAATATAATAATAATAATAATATGATACATGGAATTTGTATAGCGCTATATCTTGTAGAAACAAATCAAAGCGCTTGCATTCGACCTACACAACACACAATCAACATGAACAAGCATGCCTGCCTACATGTATCCATCTTTAGTGAGCATACACTTACTTACTTATTCTTTTACATCAAGGATAATGGAATAAGCACTCATGTGCTTTTTTTACATCTAGTCCCCATGTGTATGCAGCTTTGTAAATCTGGTCATCTGTTCCCACCAGCACATGATGGCCTACTCTTACAAAAAGTGGACTTGACTTAATGTGTTGTGTGTGTGTGTGTGTGTGTGTGTGTGTGTGTGTGTGTGTGTGTGTGTGTGTGTGTGTGTGTGCACGAGGCCTTGGCTTAAGTGAGTTTGTATGTATACTATCAATTATATTTTGTTTCTTGATCTATGTGCAGATTCTTTTTCACTTTGGGTTATCTATACTACTTTTCTCATGCTTTGATATGTTAATGAAAACATTAATCATAAGTATAATAACGACAATAACAAGAATGATGATGGTGATGATTATAGTAGTAGTAGTTAGTAGTAGTAGTAGTAGTAGTAGTAGTAGTAGTAGTAGTAGTAGAAGTAGTAGTAGTAGAAGTAGGCACCCATCAGTCTCGGAAGACTATGGAGTTGCGCTCTACTTCTTGTCTTCAGGGCTGATGATGATGGTGATATAATGCACAAGAATAACGATAGAATGCTGTTCCATAAAATTGGGCATTTCCAACTATAATTGTTTTATATATGGAAAAAGCCTTAGGGGTGAGTCATTACGTCAAAGATTTCAGCCAAGATCGCAAGGAAAGTTAGGAGACAACATAACTTATCATCTGTCGTCAATTCCGCAGACCAGAGATTCTTTGCTTTTATACATAGTGGGAAAAGAGGGAGCTATCTAATGCAAAGAAAGCAAATAAATATCTTGCAATGGCAGATGTGGTAGCCTAAACAATGACCGATTAGACAGAGGCCAGGAGGGGAGAAAGAGACTTACAGGCGAGTCAATTTATGTTCTACTTCATCAACATCTGAACGTCGTCAACATGATCCGCCATGTTTAAACAGGAAATTAGTTGCACCCCTTCGCTAGAAACTCGGATATCTTCGTGAATATCCGTTAAATGTCGGAGAAAATTCTACGCGGGGAGTTCCAAAGCGTTGCGCGTGGTGAGCTCTGATTGGCGATGAACTTGTAGAATGACCAATCATCGTTGGACAGCTGTCGGGATCACGTGAGAGGAGAACCACATTATTACTGGTTCTCTACGAGCTGTCTGCAGCGGACGAACTCAGAGGAAAGGCAGAATATTGCAAAGAAAACCATGAAATTCTTCGTATTGTGCCTGGCACTTTTTGGTGCCGTATTCTGCGACCCTACTGTGTATTTCAAGGAAGAATTTAGTAGTGGTAAGATTTTAAATGCAGTTGCATATTTTATTTTCGAAGGCACCGGTTTCAAGGGTGTCTCATGGCACTGAGATTCTTGATGTTGAATGTTTTACTTAGCAGACGAATTGACCACATGACTGCTTCTGTTGCTTGCTATCACATTGTCACGATTGTGCTTTATACAGTTTATCTGTAACGTGAATTCCTCCCAAAAAATAACTATCAATGGTATATTTTTTTGTTATGATACTGTAATGTCAAAGCTGCTGTAACTATGTATAACGTTCTTTTTTTCAGGTAGGCTTGACGTTTCGATGACTCCGCCCATCACCCACCCCCTCCCCCATTTTACTTAAACTCTTGTGTAAAGGATAAATTTATACGATCAGATAGGATTGATGTTAATAACCTTAATTTCTTAAGTTGATATATTACAAATGTCGATTTTCCTCTTTCATGACGTCTTAAAACTAGAACAGATAATTGCACATCTGGTCTTGGAAGAGGCCCATCCCCAAAAATATTATATATCATATTACATCTGGTCTGTCACTGTCAATGTGGAAAAAATCCAAAGAAAGATGATGAAATATTCTGATAGAAGCGTTTTAGGAGGGAAGAAAGTTTAAAATGTTAATTTTTTTCAGCTGTAGTGTTACATTTTGTGTTCTTCTCTCAAAAATTGATCAGATGATCAAGTATAACCCTATACCTTCACCAAGTGACACCACCTCCAGAAAGGAGGGGGAACTAGGCCCATACATTATTATAGGCTACTGTTGTTTGCTGCCCTATCCACCCCTATAGTATATGGTGACAAGCCTGTCAGAAACTTCAAGATTAACTTAAATATTTGTTGCAGATGATTTGGACTCAAAATGGGTTGAATCTACTCACAAGGGCAGTGAACAAGGAAAATTCAAGCTCAGTGCTGGCAAATTTTATGGTGATGCCGAAAAGGATAAAGGTAAGCTATATCATGTATGTGTAACTCGCTCAAAATCCCTCTCTCTCTCTCTTCTCTCTCTCTCTCTCTCTCCTCTCTCTCTGCGCGCCTCTCTCTCTCTTTCTCTCTCTCTGTGGACAGGGACTGGATGTAAAAAGCACATGAGTGCTTATTCATTATCCGCTAAATGTTTTGATTTGATCTCTTGTCTGCAGGTATCTTTTTTCTTTTCTGAAATCAGTAACTGATGCCAGCAGTCGCAAGTTTCTTTCAATATAAATCTGTGAGCATCTTCTTTTGATAACGTGATTTGAATCTATTCTTCTTATATTTGGATCAGTCTGAGAACTGAAATGTAAATGTAATAGAATGATGTGCCGTGTGTGAACACTGAAGATGAGAGAACTAAGATCAGGGTTGTTCTACCTATAAATCAACATGATGGGTAAATGTTTCTATAACACTTGCTTGTAATAATTTTAAATTGTCTCAGCAGAGATTTCTGATTGAGGGACTTGACTGGATTGCCTGCATGGTGTGTTCTATCAATATGGCATTGAACCAGTCTATGTGCTGAAAATCTGTACAGTCTCATCATTACTTTTTTCTTCTTCTTCTGACCTTGACAGGTTTGCAGACAACCCAAGATGCCCGTTTCTATGGCCTCTCTGCAAAATTTGACAAGTTCAGCAACGAAGGAAAGACACTGGTCGTCCAGTTCACTGTGAAACATGAACAGAACATCGACTGTGGTGGTGGCTATGCCAAGGTCTTTTCATCGGAACTGGATCAGGCTGACATGCATGGCGACTCTCCATACCTTATCATGTTCGGTAAGTTTGCAATATCGATATACATATGTATTTATAGAAGAGATAGAAACCAAATTGTTTTGATTGAATGGCCATATTGGGTGAAATGTGTAGTGCCAGATACTCTCAGAATACATTCCAGTTTCCAGGCAGCTCATCAGAAAATTGAAATGAACAAATTGTAGATTTGTTTGAGAGAGATATGGAGGCAAGGAGAAAAGCAGAGACTACCATGTTGGCAGATCTCAGTTTTCAAGATGGCTTTTTTTTTTTTAACCCTATTAGTAGCTCTCTTTTTTTTTTTTAAAAAATAATGTCTTTGAATTTTGTGTGGTGACAGGACCTGATATCTGTGGACCTGGAACCAAGAAAGTCCATGTGATTTTCAACTACAAGGGAAAGAACTTGCTGACAAAGAAAGACATCCGCTGCAAAGACGACGTGTACACCCACTTGTACACCCTGATTGTTCGCCCAGACAACACCTATGAGGTGAAGATCGACAATGAGAAAGTGGAGAGCGGAGAACTGGAAGCAGACTGGGATTTCCTGCCCCCCAAAAAATCAAGGTGAGGAGACTTGCTTGTGCAAGAATGAAATTCCATATATTTCGTCTTCTTTTGATACCAGGAAATATAATATCCTGAATATACAGGATAAAGGGTATCGGCCTAAAAATATGAAAGATGGTCTCGTCATTGTCTTTTTCATAAGCTGAATTTTGCATCTTCTTTTGATCCCAGGAAACAGGGTTTTTAAATTGCTTCCCATTTTATCAGGATCCCAATGCCAAGAAGCCCGAGGACTGGGATGAGCGCGAGAAGATCGATGACCCCAACGACTCCAAGCCCGACGACTGGGAGAAGGCGGAGCACATCCCCGACCCCGAGGCCAAGAAGCCTGACGACTGGGATGATGAGATGGACGGCGAGTGGGAGCCTCCCATGATTGACAACCCCTGAATACAAGGTACTGGGTGTTTTTTTCTTTTTAAGTGCATCCCAATTTTTTGTATTTAGTTTGCATTCATGTGGTTTTTCTCTTGAGCTATTTGTGTCGGGTTTAAAGTCACATTTTCTGTACAGGATTAAAGATGGTTCTGTTGACAGAAGCTTAGAAAGATAAAAGGTGAGAAAAGGTGAAAGCGTGATGTGGTCAATTATCAGGCAAAACCATCAAGAAGTTGGATCACTTAGGGTGGGTCGAGCAAACTTGTTCACCAAGTCCTTTTTCATTCACAGCTCTTAGCGTTTTTGTGACTTGATTTTTACCTGTTGTGCCAAATGAGAAAGCAGGCAAAAGGTGCTTCACTCTGTAGTTTATTTTTTCCATTTACATCAGTTTTTACCTGCTCTGACTAATGTCAAAGCAGCCAAAAGGTGTTTCACTCTGTATTTTATTTTTCTCCTTTTACATCAGTTTTCACCTGTGTAATGTCACAAAGCATTTGTCACCTCCTGAGTCTAAATAATGAGTAGCATGTCAGCAGCTATTAAATGCAATAACTCTATTTATTTCTTTTAGATCAGTTAGGTGAAGTATGATGATGAATAAAAACGCATATGCAAGATGAAATTTTACCCATTGTATGTTTTTGACAGAGTTAATGGAAACCAAGTCAGATTTGGGGAGTAGGTTGAAAACTTTTGTGTGATGGTTTTGATCAGGGTAGAATGGAAACATAGAACAGATTTAGGAGAAGTATTAAACCATTTGTTTTTAGTTTTTTGACATGGGTGACGACAACCAATCGAAATTGACAACCCTGACTACCACAGCAAGTGTTGATCCCCTGAGATGACAACCCATGCACCTACATCGTCTGAATTTACAACTTAACCATGTATTCCCACATTGGTAGAATTCGCTATCGCCTTGTGGCGTATTGTCGTCTCGAATTCGCCGTATCAGGTCCTTCTCGGAACTCGTCCTCAAAGGGCAACACTACTAACTTACAGACAGATAGACCCACCCTTGGTAATCTTCCCCGCAATGGAAGCAGTAAAAAATGTAAATGCGTTGAGATAGCACCTCTTGGAAAAATTGGTTTTTTTATTTTTTTGCCTGCTTATGAAAAATAGCGAGTCTCCGGACAGTCAGGCATCTAGTTTCACTGAGATTGATCGCTGATTGCTGCATTGATGTAGATCGCTTTGGGGGTCGTGTGGGGGCGTGGGGGTGGGACAGGGCGGGGTTTGTTGAGCAGCAAAAGGTAATGTAATGTCGAAGCGTTTCACTTTTTATTAATGAGTAATGTTAAGCACAAAATAGTGTTATCGTAGTTTCATTTTCTCATGTAATCAGTTAGTGAATAGATGATGATGATTAAGAGACATTGCAGATGTATGTAGCCTATTCTGCAGTCTTGAAACACTGAAGTTAACTGTGGTCCGTCTCATCCTTCCCCATACACAGCCATGTGTGCTTTTGGGAGTATTGAAAACATTTGTGTGTGTTTTGACAGGTGAATGGAAACCAAGTAGATTTGGGGAGTATTGAAAACATTTTGTGTGTGTGTTTTGACAGGGTGAATGGAAACCTAAGCAGATTTGGGAGTATTGAAAACATTTTGTGTGTGTGTTTTGACAGGGTGAATGAAACCTAAGCAGATTGACAACCCTGACTACAAAGGCAAGTGGATCCACCCTGAGATTGACAACCCTGACTACACTCCTGATGACAAGCTGTACATGTATTCCGACATTGGTGCTATTGGCTTCGACTTGTGGCAGGTATGTCGCGTCATGTGTGCGTTCTGGTCCTTCTGGAACTCTGTCTCAAAGGGACTACTCAACTCATCCAAAGAATGTGTTACAGACAGAAGACCCACCCCTTGGTAATCCCCCCCCCCCCCCCCCCCCATCAAGCAGCTAAGGGGAAAATGTAAAGCATTGTTGGTCACCCTTTGGAAAATGTTTTTTTATGTTTTGCCTGTTATGAAAAATAGAACGGCCTTCAACAGTCAGGCATCTGTGTGACTGGTGATCGCTGCTTGCTGCTTGAGGACAGTCGTTTTGGGGGGGGGGGGGGGGGGGTACAACGGTTCTGTTGAGACAAAATGGATGTATTGTGAAGGGTTCATTTTTATGTAATGAGGTTCTGTTGAGACAAAATAGATGTATCGTGAAGGGTTCATTTTTATGTAACGAGGTTCTGTTGAGACAAAATAGATGTATTGTGAAGGGTTCATTTTTATGTAACGAGGTTCTGTTAAGACAAAATGGATGTATTGTGAAGGGTTCATTTTTATGTAACGAGGTTCAGTTTAGACAAGATAATGGATATGCAGACGCTTTTCCACTATGAATAGATAGATGCTTTACTCTAGATTTTTTTTTAATCAATATTTTAAGATCTGGTATTGTTGAAAAATAAGGATGTATACAGTGCTCAGTCTCTGTACTGTCACACTCTTATCATATCTCTTGTGTGTTTGCAGGTGAAATCTGGAACTATCTTTGACAACGTGCTCATCACAGATGATGAAGACTTCGCAAAGAAACATGGAGACGACACATGGGGAGCAACAAAGGTCAGTTCCTGTTTGTTTGTGGGGGAGGGGGGGGGGGATTCTGGGATGGCTTATGGGGATGTGAGGCACTAAATTTTACTTTTTACAATTGGTGAATCAAAATCTAGTTTTTGATATCAACTTATAGTACTATGACTTCTAAATACAAAAACACTATTTGTTTTATGTTAGTGAGCCATGTTGCCATGGAAACCAAGATAAACATCCGTCATCTTGGATTTCTAGGGAATCCTTTTTTACCTATAAAATCAAGTGGTACAGTAATGATTTTTGGCACAATGGTCAGGGTTCGCGATAACCGGTAATTGTCTGTATTTTACCGATTGTAAACAGGGAATACCGAAAATTTTCGAAGCAGCCGGTACCGCGTACCGATTCTGTTTGCCTGTGACCAATTAGATTTCCGTCTAAAAAAAAAACAGTCTGAAGTGACATTTTCTGACAGTCTGTCATGCGCCTGTACTGTGCTTAGCTTACGCACCTACCCCTTCCCACACCTCCAACGAACATCTTTGGCGCCAGCCTCATTATTAGCCTAGCACGCAGAACAGCAAGCTTTACTGTGAAAGAATAGAGCTTCACGCTCTTCTCGGCATGACATTGACTTCCATTCACAGTGAGTAAATGGGGCCTAGATTTATTCATTCTTTTAATCTTTTATATCGAGGATAATGGAATAAGCACTCCTGTGCCTTTTTTTACATCCAGTCCCTGTGTGTATGCAGTTTTGTGAATGTCATCTGTTCCCACCAGCACACAATGGCCTGCTCTTACGAAAAGCGGCTATGACTATGAATTTGCGCGTTGCTTTGAGAGAGGAGTCGAAAACTAAATCTAAATTGAATGAAAGATCTAGATGAGCGCTAAGCATAGAAACAAGAAAGAAGAATATAAGTCACACGAATGATGTCGTGTAAAACAACAGACTGACACAGACAGTGACACAGGCGCTAGAAAAAAAAATCCTATTTCCTGCGTGGCTTCGTGCCCAAGAAACGAGTGGCAGCAGCACGGCAGTCAAAGTCTGAGAGATTTGCGTTCAATTTAGATTTATTTTTGCTGCCAAACAATCCCCCCCTCCCCGACCCCCTCACTGAATAGTTTCGTTTTGTTCACGGATTTTATTTTCTGGGGACCGATTTTGGGGAAGTTGGTCAAGATATCTGTGAAATGGCAACTCGCAGTACCGGTTTTAAAAAATCCTAGCGCGAACCCTGAAAGGTACATTAAAGATGTATTTATGGACAGACAGTGAGATTTTTTTCAATATGTTTATTGTTAATTTTTTATAATTTTTTTTTTCAAAAATGGACATTTTATATGTGCGGTATTATGTAATCTGCTCTAATAACAGAAAAGATACTCATAAAATTTTTAAAAAGCAGACTGTCTGTCCATCAAGAAGACAATAAATAATGTACGAGTGTGCCAAGTTCCATACATTTCTGACAGACAGTTTCTGAGAAATTTTTATCCCAAAATGCATGTGATGCAAAAAACACAAAGTGGAGAAAAAAGAGGAAAAGAACACAAACATGTTCAGACCACCATATATTACTCATAGCGTTGTTGGAAAGCTTCAGTTCACTCCTCCAGCCTTTTAGCATCATGAATAGAGAATCAGAGCACCCCTGTAGCATAGGTTGGGCCACTTTCCAGCACCATCAGTTCCTCTACCTCTTCAGTTTGGCAGCTCTGAGTGTCGCGCCTCTTGATCACACTGGCCCTCTGGTACCTGAGCTGTTCTTCTCCCTCTCCTGGTGTCTGGATGCCCTCAGCCTCTTCATGTGCACACTTATATCAAATCTAAAGCAACTGGCAGTGTCTTGGGCAGAAGCAGGACCAAAGTTGAACTCATAGATGGCTGTCAGACTGCAAAGAGAAACTCACCAGCATGATGTGAGCTTGTCCTTGGAACAACAAATTCCACAAGGCTGTTCAGGTACCCCTTGAGTCTTGCCAGCATCACATCTTTGAAGCAGCTGCGTATTTGTTATTCTCTCATAAACAGGTATGAGGTAGATATGCTGCTTCTCATAGTTCAGGGGTGTTGTCAGCTCACTGAAGGTATCACAGCTTGTCGCGTTCCATGGAGCACACCCCAGGACTGCTTCAAACTCCATGTGTGCTCATGAATTGGATCAAGATATAATGATCTAGATGTAACATTTTCTTTTTGGAGCTCTATTGAGTGTGTGTGTAGGTAGGTAGGTATGCATGCACACACACACAAACACAAAACACACACACATAAATATATAGATATATAGATATATAACATAATATAATATAATACAATACAATAATAATATGCTAGTGTGTTTGTGTACACTTGCATGGAGAGTATACTGTAATCTAGTATAATAAATTTGTTCAAACAATAAAGCTGATTTCTACTCCATATTCATTTCAGCTTATATCCTTTTGTGAAACTTGTTCATTAATTCATGAAGTTCTCTCCAATAAACACAACAATATATTCATGTTTTGTTTCATTAGAATTACAGGTAGAAATAAATGAAGAAAAGTTTCTCTCACACACACACACACACACACACACACACACACACACACACACACACACACACACACACACAAATATAACACCTAAACTTGTTTTACACCCCCTATGCCCCCTACAACTTGCTAACTAGTGAAACACAACACACATTGAATACACAGAACAGCTAGCCCATGTGGTTTCTTTTCCTCTGTTCTGAAGCCAAAAGTTTGTTTACACTGGGAGCAATTTCTGCTCATTACAGTTACCAGATAGCTCTGAACTGGCATTTCGAACCTTTTTTTCACAAACTGCCTGATATGGTTCATGTTTGAGCAGAATACAAGCTTTCTTGCTTAGCAAAACACTCACAGTATGCGGCGATGCTGACAGCGAAGCAGACAAAGAGATTTCACTTTTAGAACGCTGTAGCACTAAGTCAGACTCGGCTCTGATTCTCAACAATTCGTCTGTTTCCTTCAATGTTTTGCACTGTCAAGCAAATGCAAGGTGTTTTTCGCGACTCGGCTTGCATTTATAAGCCAATTGAAGCCTTTATTTCTTCAAACTAGTCATTTTTCTGCTTGAAGCGGTGGTACGAACTCGATGTAAACAGCGGCCATTTTGCGTCACGTGACCCAATTCAGCTAACTGGCTGTCGTGTTTTTGAATCGCTCTCTATATATGGAAGTTGCCGTCGATATGCTAATCGACTGATGACGTATAGCTCGTTGTGAATGAAAGTTCGTAGTAGAAGCTCTTCGGAATAGTGTAGGGGAGACGATCTAGTTTCGTTTGGTGTATTATACGTCGTACTTTGTGAACTAGAAATGCATGTTGCTGGGGCATAAATGTCGGCATTTTCACGCATTTTTCGGAATATAAGAACACAAACTCGGTTGGGTTAGGTTAGTTAAACGTTTTTTAATTGCATAAAGACAATGTATTTGTAAAATTTAATTATGGCATATGAAAATATACATGTTATAGAGTGTAAATTTGGAAAAATCTCAAAATAGCCAAAATGACCCAAATTTAGCATACTTGGGTGCCGCACATCCCCTTAAATGGCTTGGGACTGATGATTGTGTAAATGATTGGATATGAATGTTGTTACATTGTATGGTATGCCCCTCTGTCAGTCACAGGACTGAAACACAGGAGTACAGATGTGATGATTATATAAAGGATTGGATATGAATCTTGTTACGTTGTATGGTATGCCCCTGTCAGTCACAGCGGATTATTCCCCTTGGGGATTAGGGTTGTTCTCCTGTTCTCCCTGGAGAGTGTGTTGCCACCAGAGCAGCAGTCCATTTTTTTCTCTGTTTTTGTGTGGGTTTTTTGTTTTGTTTTGTTTTTCTTACTAAGTTTTGCCAGGGACAACTGTCTGAAATGGGTTCTTTTCTTTTCTGTCTGCTGAAAGTGTGATGCACAGGCAGAACACTATTGTCTCATCCAAAAGACTAGCACCCACAAATAAGTCCAGATATTTTTGTGGTATATGCTGGCTGGGTAATGTTGACAGATCATGGCTACCACAAGATAAGCAGGATCTGTTGACACCACCCAGCCAGCATATAATATCATCTACATCTTCAACAACTGAAGTGTTTTCTCAACTCGCAGTCTATGCTAAAGTGTTTTCTCAACCCCCCAGTGTATGCTAAAGTGTTTTCTCAACTGTATTGAAATATAACCAGGGAACTGTTGAACATTACTGGTATGACCAGCTGTGCTGTGTGTAGCAGTGGAATTACTATCGTTAGTGTAGTGTATGTATTCTGTTGTCATTGTATTTCCATTGTCTTCATCAGGTCTGTTGTCATTGTATTTCCATTATCTTCATCAGGTCTGTTGTCGTTGTATTTCCATTATCGTGTCACTGTATTTCCATTGTCTTCATCAGTTCTGTTGTCGTTGTATTTCCATTATCTTCATCAGGTCTGTTGTCACTGTATTTCCATTATCTTCATCAGGTCTGTTGTCATTGTATTTCCATTATCTTCATCAGTACTGTTGTCACTGTATTTCCATTATCTTCATCAGTACTGTTGTCATTGTATTTCCATTATCTTCATCAGGTCTGTTGTCATTGTATTTCCATTATCTTCATCAGTTCTGTTGTCACTGTATTTCCATTATCGTCATCAGTTCTGTTGTCACTGTATTTCCATTGTCTTCATCAGTTCTGTTGTCATTGTATATCCATCATCGTCATCAGGTCTGTTATTGTATTTCCATTGTCTTCATCAGTTCTGTTGTCACTGTATTTCCATTATCGTCATCAGGTCTGTTATTGTATTTCCATTATCTTCATCAGTTCTGTTGCCACTGTATTTCCATTATCGTCATCAGGTCTGTTGTCACTGTATTTCCATTATCGTCATCAGTTCTGTTGTCATTGTATATCCATTATCGTCATCAGTTCTGTTGTCATTGTATATCCATTATCGTCATCAGTTCTGTTGTCATTGTATATCCATTTCGTCATCAGTTCTGTTGTCACTGTGTTTCCATTGTCTTCATCAGTTCTGTTGTCATTGTATTTCCATTGTCTTCATCAGTTCTGTTGTCACTGTATTTCCATTATCGTCATCAGTACTGTTGTCATTGTATATCCATCATCGTCATCAGTTTTCCTCAGTACCTCGTTGTGTGACAGGAACCCGAGAAGAAGATGAAGGAAGAGCAGGATGAGGAGGACAGGAAAAAGCGCGAAGAGGAGGAGAAGAAGAGGAAGGAGGAAGAGGATGAGAAGAAACCAGAGGAGGAAGAGGAGGAGGAAGAGCCAGAGGTCAGTCAGTATCATCTTTTAAGAGAAAAAAGCTCTTCCCTTTCCCCGTTCCTCGCCCAGTGGAGCCTTGGCTTCACAGAGGGTCTTGTTGTTCCCTTCTCGGTTTGTCAGATTGTGTGTGTGGTCAGTCTTGGTTGTCAGATGTGTGTGTGGTCAGCTTGGTTTGTCAGATTGTGTGTGTGGTCAGCTTGGTTTGTCAGATTGTGTGTGTGGTCAGCTTGGTTGTCAGTGTTGTGTGTGGTCAGCCTTGGTTTGTCAGATTGTGTGTGTGGTCAGTCTTGGTTGGTCAGATTGTGTGTGTGGTCAGTCTTGGGGGGGGGGGGGGGGAGTAGTAGTGAATGGAAATGTCTAAACTGTTTGGAACTCGATCTGTTTTCATCACTGTATCACGCATTCAGAAACTCTTGGTGTTACAGCTTTGCCTCCTGCTTGAAGAGTGAAGTGGGCTTGCATACATTGTGTCAGAGTTGTAAAAAGTTGTCTCCCCCCTTTCTAATCTGTGGTTTTTTCCAGTGTACTAAACTGAAGTGATTTGCAATACATTTTTTAAATTGTCATGGGTATAGATTACATTGTGTTAGAAAAGAGAAGAGCAGTGAAAATACAGTGAAGTGATTATTGACTGTTTTGCAATGTATTGATCAATGACTGTGTATAGATTACTTGGTAAGAAAAGCAGTGAAGATAGAGTGAAGTGATTGTTGGCTGTTTGTTTTCAGGTTTTAGATGACATGTTATAGATGACACTGTGTATAGATGACACTGTGTATAGACGACACTGTGTATAGATGACACTGTGTATAGATGACACTGTGTTAGAAAAGAAGATTCAGTGAACTGATTGTTGACTATTTTTCAGGTGTATAGATGACACTGGGTATAGATTAGACTGTATAGATTACACTGTTAGAAAAGAAGATTGAGTGAACTGATTGTTGGCTGTTTGTTTTTCAGGAGGGAGAGGAGGTACATGACGAGTTGTAGATGTGTGCGAGGGAAGAGCGAGTATCTGGAATGACGTGAGGTGTGGGTCCAGCATTTTGTCACCGTCTCGGCTTCATGGTGTTGTGAGGCCTCCATTTCCAACACATTGATCATCCTTCATGATCCTTCATCAAAACAAGGGCACGCACCGGTAGTTTGTTTGGGACTGATGGTCTGTTTTATGCAATTGAATGTTTGAGTGTTTGAGAAATAGAATGCAAGTTTGAAGTTGGAAAATGTTTTTTTTTTTTTTTCTTTTTTTTTCTTAAAGTGGTTTAGTCTGTGAAACATTTTACTATGATTTAGAAACACTGCTGTGAAAATAGCAATATGAATATAAAGAAAAAAACACAAAGAAAGTACTGCTTTTGAATAAGAGTCTGCGTTCTCATTGCAGCATTGAGTTCTTGTTTACCATGTACGTTGTCATTTTACAGTCTTGGCTGATTTCTTTTTTTTAATATAAATGTGTTGACAGACTCACCAAACGATTGTGATCATTCATCTGTATGAATGAAACTGTACATGGAATGGATATGCCTAGTGTAAATGTGGGTTTGGATATTTGAATGTTCAGTGTGAGACGTTGTACCATGTCATTGGTAATAAATGTTTTTTCCAAAAATGAAGTTTGTTTTAAGGTGTTGGGGACAGGCTGCTTCTTTCTTTCCCTCTGGCTCTTCTGTCTGAATTCATCAGGATCTTTCTTTCCCTCTGGCTCTTCTGTCTGAATTCATCAGGATCTTTCTTTCCCTCTGGCTCTTCTGTCTGAATTCATCAGGATCTTTCTTTCCCTCTGGCTCTTCTGTCTGAATTCATCAGGATCTTTCTTTCCCTCTGGCTCTTCTGTCTGAATTCATCGGGATCTTTCTTTCCTAATGGCTCTTCTGTCTGAATTCATCAGGATCTTTCTTTCCTCTGGCTCTTCTGTCTGAATTCATCGGGATCTTTCTTTCCCTCTGGCTCTTCTGTCTGAATTCACGGGATCTTTCTTTCACTCTGGCTCTTCTGTCTGAATTCACGGATCTTTCTTTCACTCTGGCTCTTCTGTCTGAATTCATCGGGATCTTTCTTTCACTCTGGTCTTCTGTCTGATTCATCGGGATCTTTCTTTCACTCTGGCTCTTCTGTCTGAATTCACGGGATCTTTCTTTCACTCTGGCTCTTCTGTTCTGAATTCATCGGGATTCTTTGTTCACTCTGGCTCTTCTGTCTGAATTCATCGGGATCTGTTCTCCCTCCAACAAAGTGCCTGTTGGTGATTGTGTGTTGGGGGATGGGTTGGTGTGCTGTACTGGGTTTCTCTGCACGTTGGTGATGTGTGTGTTGGGGTATGGGTTGGCTGTACTGGGTTTCTCTGCACGTTGGTGATGTGTGTGTTGGGGGATGGGTTGGCTGTACTGGGTTTCTCTGCACGTTGGTGATGTGTGTGTTGGGGGATGGGTTGGCTGTACTGGGTTTCTCTGCACGTTGGTGATTGTGTGTTGGGGGATGGGTTGGCTGTACTGGGTTTCTCTGCACGTTGGTGATGTGTGTGTGGGGGGATGGTGTTGGCTGTACTGGGTTTCTCTGCACGTTGGTGATGTGTGTGTGGGGGGATGGGTTGGCTGTACTGGGTTTCTCTGCACGTTGGTGATGTGTGTGTGGGGGGATGGGTTGGTGGGTTGGCTGTACTGGGTTTCTCTGCAGTTTTCAGCTGTGTAGTAAAGAGTTTCACCCCCACCCACCTTTTCTTGGCTGTGGCCTTTTGAAAGTGGGGTTGGGTTGGTCGATGGTTTGGTTTGGTTTTAGGGGTGGTGGTAAATTGGGGGTAAATAGTTCTAAGTGTAGGGGGGTGGTAAATTGGGGGTAAACAGTTCTTGTTTGGGGGGGGGGGGGGGGGGGTAAATTGGGGCTAAACAGTAGGGGGGGGGGGGGGGGATGTAAATTGGGGCTAAACGGTTCTAAGTTTAGGGGGGTAAATTGGGGGTAAACGGTTCTAGATTTTTCTTAGTTCATCCCCCTGAAATGTATTTGCATAGGATGTTGCGACAAATAAGTAGATTTGCATTATAGGATTTTTCCACTACCTTACATATCAACAGCCACTCTACTGAATATTGTTCCATTTTGCATTAGGATTTTTCCACTACCTTACATATCAACAGCCACTCTACTGAATATTGTTCTATTTTGCATTAGGATTTTTCCATTACCTTACATATCAACAGCCACTCTACTGAATATTGTTCTATTTTGCATTAGGATTTTTCCACTACCTTACATATCAACAGCCACTCTACTGAATATTGTTCTATTTTGCATTAGGATTTTTCCACTACCTTACATATCAACAGCCACTCCACTGAGTACTTTTCTATTTCGAGACTACATGTTGTGCTAAGAGCTTGCCGTGGTTGAAGATAATCTCCTCGTAACATTGTGATGGATACCAGTTTGAATTGAATGGCAGCTTTGGTGCTTACCTTCCATCAATCACTGAAACCACACTTATGGCCTCGGCCTTTTTTTTGTTGTTGTTGCTAAAAACCCATGTGATAGAAAACCTGGTGGTGACGGCAACTTGAAAGGAAACGTCTCCGGAGAGGGATGGCAATGCACTATGGGTAGCAAGGGTCTCAGTGGCTAATACTGGCAACTCTTTTTGTTTTTAATTTATAAAACAAAAAAAAATGTTGAAAGATAGTGGCAAAGATGACCTTTTTGCTGAAAAGTGCTGAATGCTTACTACCAAACAATTTTGGAAGGATGCACTGAGAAATAACATGTGGGACAAAATGACGAGACTTTTTTTTTTTTTTTTTTTTAGATTAATTTGTTTGAACACAAGACATTTCAAAACTGGTAATTGTGATAAAAATGACTAGGACTGTGGCCAGCAGTGTGAAATGACAAGTTGATAGCCAAGCCAGCGAAGGAGTGGAGTAATCCTAGGAGCAGCACAGCAGGGGGATTTTTCCTGACATTTTTATTTGGCCTGGAACCTGCAGCTGGCTGGAAAGAGTGGAGTGGGCACACCATGCAGACAGTGTAAACAAAGTCGCTGGTAACTGGAGGGGGAGTGGTAACTTTGGTTTAGCACACGCACATCTATCATTTCTTTTGCTGTGCATAAACACCAGATTCCCTTTCTGAGACCAGTACCCAGACTGTCAGCAAGCAGGGGAGGGAGAGGAACCTGGGTGTGTTTGTCAATCCTCCCTCAGGCCTGCAGTAGGCCTACTGCAAAAGCTGGGGGGAATTTTGTGGAATGGTCTGCTCGTGTTCACACACAAGATCATCTATAACTACTGTCTCATCCAAAGAACTTTATGAGAAGAGTCGGTAAATTATCTACAGCACTCCAGGGGGAAAATGCCTCAACAGACTTTGGAGACTTGGAACTCCTGCCCTCCTTGACCACTGAATTACAGACACCTGGAGACTACAACTCCTTGACCACTGAATTACAGGCACCTGGAGACTACAACTCCTTGACCACTGAATTACAGGCACCTGGAGACTACAACTCCTTGACCACTGAATTACAGACACCTGGAGACTACAACTCCTTGACCACTGAATTACAGGCACCTGGAGACTACAACTCCTTGACCACTGAATTACAGGCACCTGGAGACTACAACTCCTTGACCACTGAATTACAGACACCTGGAGACTACAACTCCTTGACCACTGAATTACAGGCACCTGGAGACTACAACTCCTTGACCACTGAATTACAGACACCTGGAGACTGGAACTCCTTGACCACTGAATTACAGGCACCTGGAGACTACAACTCCTTGACCACTGAATTACAGACACCTGGAGACTGGAACTCCTTGACCACTGAATTACAGACACCTGGAGACTGGAACTCCTTGACCACTGAATTACAGGCACCTGGAGACTACAACTCCTTGACCACTGAATTAATGACAAGAGTGCCACACAGCACTGGGCTAGCTGTCCAGGGGTCACCCAGTCCTTGCAAATCCTCTCCTGCTGTCAGTTCTTTTCTTTGACTGAAAACCATCAGTGACAGACACTGGCTGAGTGGTTAAGATCATTCAATGTTAATCCCATGGGTCCAGGAAGTTGTGAGTTTGAATCTTGGTGGCGTCTAGTCAATGAGTGGTGGGGATTTTTATGATCCTCCAGTTCAACTCCCGAGTGTAGCAGACCTGCCAGTGCCTTTATTCCTTTCTTGAATGCAATTTTTGTGAGAGAAAAGATGTGAAAGAAACCATTTGAGACTTGATTGGTACAGCAGTGGCTGGACACACATTTGGCAGCCAAGGTGTAAGGTGTGCTTTTCAAGATCAGATTTGAAAGAAGAATGGACTCTCTGGGATAAAAACATAATTCTTCATCAGATGCTTTTCAAGATCAGATTTGAAAGAAGAATGGACTCTCTGGGATAAAAACATAATTCTTCATCCGACATTCTGTTCACAATATCTTTTTGCTCTCACTGACTTTGACAGAAAGGAAAACTCGTTATCAGAAAAAAGACAGAATGCTTAAAGTGAGAAACATGTGAATGTCAATGATTCTTTACCTCCTGGATCAAAAACTATTTGTAGCAATGTTCTATACTGAAGAGCTGACATTGAAGGACCCCACTGAAAACAGTTTAGCTGCCACATGTTCAGGATCCAAGTTTAAATGAACTTTTCACAACTGCACAAATTTCCAAACTCATTCTCCCACTTTGTCTTTCTAACATATTCCTCCACTCCTCGCCCCCTTTCTCTAGTTGTGTTTTTTTTTTCTCAGTATCTTGCCAAGTTATGTGTATCAAGTCTTTCGCTCAATATCTTGGCATTGATGTGGGAGTGCACAATGAAGGGGATGCACATGTATGTGTACACTGTATAATCCTTCAGGACTGGAACAGTGAGGAGTACAAAGTGACTGGCACATGTATATGTACACAGTCACTGTATAATCCTTCAGGACTGGAACAGTGAGGAGTACAAAGTGACTGGCACATGTATGTGTACACTCATACGTACACACACACACAAGATTCAAGATTTTCCAGATTTAATTCACCTTTAACCTCTGTTGGGGCATAGAAGATTTCAGTAAACAAAATCAACAGTAACATATATAATTTTGCATGAACAAAAGCATTTACAATAATGCATGTGACAACAATGACAAAAGTAGTCGACTTTTTCATGCAACTTTACTCCTGACAATGAATTTGCTATGTTTAACATCTATTTGTCAGAAGAGAACAAATTACAAAATGGGATCATGGATACAACTATTCCTGAGGTAGGACATTCTTCCAAAGCTCAGAAAACTTTGGACATTCCATTATGAAGTGAAACTCGTCGCCTGTTGGTTTATGTTACATTGTTTACAGAATTTTCGCATTGTATGCCGTTCACTCGTCCTGTTTTATTTGGCAAAGAATGGCTAATACGCCTGAATCTAAATATAAAATCATATTGTTATGGTAAGTCACTAATTTTTTTTTGGGGGGGCGGGGCAAGTCGCTAATGTACTTTTCCCTTTCCTTCTCTCAGTTTAAAATTCCGCTAGTCTGTGACTCCTATAAGGGCATAGCAGAATTCATAAAATTATTAATGGTGACATTTTTGCATGAAAAAAATTAACACTGCATATACTGACAAATGGAAATGTAGTTTTGTTTTTTTTCAACAATTTCATCCAACTTTACTGTCTCTTTAACAATAGATTTACACAATTTTAACAAAGGAGTTTTGTCTTCAGAGACAACACACACACACACACACCACACACACACACACACACACACACACACACTGTTTTTGTTCCTGATGTACATGTGAGCAAGACATGTTCTGTTTTAAAAATTTGAATAAACTGTATGTGGTGTCTCATTTCTGACTCTGTTCTTCTATTCAGTATTAATGAAGCTACTGTGCCCAATATTCCTACACAGTTAACTATGTTCATTCATCAACATTTCCTCCCTCCCCAGATACAAAATGTATAGTGAAAGTGCTACACCATGCTCTTTGTGTCATGAAGCAACAGCAGATGAAGTAGCTTGTGTCTTAAACTGTGCCACCTTTATTGACACTGGGCAAAAATAGATCCCAGCTAAAGAGCTGTTAGCTCCTAGGATGTAGTAATCCTAATATCATTAGAAAATTAGTTTTATATTTATGTAAAGCCAGCCTTTAGAATAAGAGATATTATGATATCCTAAGATTTTCCCTCATTGGTTTGTCACAACTGATTTTCACCGTGTATTCCTGTCATTATTCAGTGCATTGATCAGCAACCCCCGTCATGTATGGGCCAACAGCCTTTTATGACTAAATTCTCTCTCTCTCTCTCTCTCTCTCTCTCTCTCTCTCTCTCTCACACACACACACACACCACACACATGCATAGACAAGGTTAACAAAACTGCATACACATGGGGACTGGATGTAAACAAGCACACAGTGCATATTCAATTATCCTCGATGTAAAAGAATAAAATTAAAATAAACACACACTCACACTGACACATATATAAATTTGGGAAGTCTTTACTCAGTAAAATGAAACGGTGTACAAAAGTCCAGTCTCTGTGCTCAAGCATACGCCAACCAAACTATGGCTTTAAACAGAAATACAAAGTGGTGGATATACATGATCCAGAAATGCACAGTGATGTCGGCAGTCTGTGCCAAGATGCGGAGTCCTGCGGTGTCGGCCGCACACAGCCTTCAGGAGGGGTTCTGAGCCAATGAAGAAATAAAAGAAATTAAAAAACCATAACAGTTCATGCAAAAAATAAAGTGAAATAAAATCAAACCTGCCATTACAATCTCTGATGTACTGTTTCTTCCACAGAAGATAGTCATTCTACAGTCATCATCTAAATTCTGATCTATGTTATTTTCTAAGATTCAAACTATAAATCGAAGTTACGGTGATCATTAATTCATTACAAACTATCTAAATTCATGCTACATCTACTTTATGCACAAGCTACACCAGTCAACTTTTGTTACAGTGATTACTGATTCATTACAAACTTAACTATCCAAACACATTAAAAAAAAAAACAACTATCCAAATACATGCTAAATGCACTTTAGGTACAAGTTACACCAGTCCAATTTTCTTACAGTGCTTATTGATTTATTGCAAACTATCAAAATATGTGCTAAATGCACTTAATGTACGAGTCACCCAAGTCAAAATCACAACTTGCTACAAACTATAGTGACACATATTCCTTGCTTTTTTGATCAACATATAACTAAAGAAAGAAGGTGAATTATGTTTGACAATGTACCATATACTAAAAACACTGCTACCAAATATTTTGTATGTTTCAAAGTTTTATCATAAATATTTCATGGAACATCTAAAAATGTAATGAAAACTCAGACACTGCCATCACCATAGTTAACAAATCTGGTCATGAGATAAAATCAAACCAAATATGACGTGTGTGTGTGTGTGTGTGTGTGTGGTGTTGTTGCTGTTGTTATTGTTGTTGTATATCGAGAATAATGGAATAAGCACTTTTGTGCTTTTTTACATCCAGTCCCCAGTGTGTGTGTGTGTGTGTGTGTGTGTGTGTACACATGTATGTGGGGTTTTGTTGTTG
The DNA here is from genome assembly GCA_030674155.1 of Stramonita haemastoma. Lineage (NCBI taxonomy): Eukaryota > Metazoa > Mollusca > Gastropoda > Neogastropoda > Muricidae > Stramonita > Stramonita haemastoma. The sequence goes on from CM060322.1 coordinate 1,094,765, forward strand.
ATTTCGTTGGGGTTTTGTTCTTTAACTAGAGCTCAGAGGTTTACAGTGGGGAGATGTTGTGTATGGCCTGTTCTCCCAGCTAGGTATCTGCAATGTGCCTTCAGAGTGATAATTATATGTGGGGGCTCCAGCCTCTGCCCAGTGTTAGCAGCCAGAAACCCCAACATCATCAAATGGGCTTCTCTCTCTCTCTCTGTCTCTCTGTCTCTCTCTGTCTCTCTGTCTCTCTCTGTCTCTCTCTGTCTCTCTCTTTTTTTTAAAGAGTATTCCGAGGGACTGCTTGTAAAACTGATTTGGATTCCCTGTCAAGACAGGAGTTTTTCACTTTGGAGATGGAAACGTCAGGTGTGTTCAGCAACACTTTTTTTACATTTTGTGTTTAAAATTTCATTAATTTTTTTTTAGTTTGCAGCATTACTTTTGTTTATTTTGTTTTTAAAATTTCATTTTTTTTGTTTTCAGCATTACTTTTTTATTTCATTTTTTAAAATTCATTAAAACAATTTTTAGTTTACAGCATCACTTTATATGTTTTCTTCACTTCTTGAATATTAAGGCAATTTTTTAATGTTAATTTTTGGCAATAATTATCAAAGTTTGTCATGACTAATGTAACAGGGTTTTTACAAATCTTTGCCATTTCACACAGATCTCCAACCTTTCAAGGGCCTCCTCTGCACCTTTTAAAATTCTCGGCCATCATTTTGATTTCAGTTTCAATCGCCCTTGTGTTTAAAAAGTGAACAGAGAGAACTTTTAACTTTTTAACTCTGGCCATGCACTAACAGTTAACAGTCACTCTCTGGCCATGCACTAACAGTTAACAGTCACTCTCTGGCCACGCACTAACAGTTAACAGTCACTCTCTGGCCATGCACTAACAGTCACTCTCTGGCCATGCACTAACAGTCACTCTCTGGCCATGCACTAACAGTCACTCTCTGGCCATGCACTAACAATTAACAGTCACTCTCTGGCCATGCACTAACAGTCACTCTCTGGCCATGCACTAACAGTTAACAGTCACTCTCTGGCCATGCACTAACAGTTAACAGTAACTCTCTGGCCATGCACTAACAGTCACTCTCTGGCCATGCACTAACAATTAACAGTCACTCTCTGGCCATGCTCTAACAGTTAACAGTCACTCTCTGGCCACACACTAACAGTTAACAATCACTCTCTGGCCACGCACTAACAGTTAACAGTCACTCTCTGGCCATGCACTGACAGTTAACAGTCACTCTCTGGCCATGCACAGACAGTTAACAGTCACTCTCTGGCCACACACTAACAGTCACTCTCTGGCCAGGCACTAACAGTTAACAGTCACTCTCTGGCAATGCACCAACAGTTAACAGTCACTCTCTGGCCACGCACTAACAATTAACAGTCACTCTCTGGCCATGCACTAACAGTTAACAGTCACTCTCTGGCCATGCACTAACAGTTAACAGTCACTCTCTGGCCATGCACTAACAGTTAACAGTCACTCTCTGGCCATGCTCTAACAGTCACTCTCTGGCCATGCACTAACAGTTAACAGTCACTCTCTGGTCATGCACTAACAGTTAACAGTCACTCTCTGGCCATGCACTAACAGTTAACAGTCACTCTCTGGTCATGCACTAACGGTTAACAGTCACGCTCTGGTTATGCACTAACAGTTAACAGTCACTCTATGGCCATGCGCTAACAGTTAACAGTCACTCTCTGGCCACGCACTAACAGTTAACAGTCACTCTCTGGCCATGCACTAACAGTTAACAGTCACTCTCTGGCCACACACTAACAGTTAACAGTCACTCTCTGGCCATGCACTAACAATCACTCTCTGGCCACGCACTAACAGTTAACAGTCACTCTCTGGCCACGCACTAACAGTTAACAGTCACTCTCTGGCCACGCACTAACAGTTAACAGTCACTCTCTGGCCACGCACTAACAGTCACTCTCTGGCCATGCACTAACAGTTAACATCCAAACTCTGGCCATGCACAAACAGTTAACAGTCACTCTCTGGCCAGGCAATAACAGTTAACAGTCACTCTCTGGCCAGGACTAACAGTCGCTAACATCACTCTCTGGTGTGGCTGTTCAGTCAGGTGACAGCTGTGGCACAGAAACCATGACAGTTCACTTCATGGAAGTGAGGACATGTCTGACGTGACAGCTGTGATACAGAAACCATGACAGTTCACTTCATGGAAGTGAGGACATGTTTGACATGACAGCTGTGGTACAGAAACATGACAGTCACTTCATAGAAGTGAGGACATGTCTGACGTGACAGCTGTGGTAACAGAAACCATGACAGTTCACTTCATGGAGTGAGGACATGTCTGACGTGACAGCTGTGAACAGAACCATGACAGTTCACTTCATGAAGTAGGACATGTCTGACGTGCAGCTGTGGAACAGAAACCATGACAGTTCACTTCATGGAAGTGAGAACATGTCTGACGTGACAGCTGTGGAACAGAAACCATGACAGTTCACTTCATGGAAGTGAGGACATGTCTGACCTTCACAGGGCATTTGCCGACTACTTTTTCTCTCACAGCCTGTGCTACAGCCTGCAAGGACTGTGTGCTGACTACCTTTTCTCTCACAGCCTGTGCTACAGCCTGCAAGGACTGTGTGCTGACTACCTTTTCTCTCACAGCCTGTGCTACAGCCTGCAAGGACTGTGTGCTGACTACCTTTTCTCTCACAGCCTGTGCTACAGCCTGCAAGGACTGTGTGCTGACTACCTTTTCTCTCACAGCCTGTGCTACATTCTGCAAGGACTGTGTGCTGACTACCTTTTCTCTCACAGCCTGTGCTACAGCCTGCAAGGACTGTGTGCTGACTACCTTTTCTCTCACAGCCTGTGCTACACTACAGCCTGCAAGGACTGTGTGCTGACTACCTTTTCTCTCACAGCCTGTGCTACAGCCTGTAAGGACTGTGTGCTGACTACCTTTTCTCTCACAGCCTGTGCTACACCTACAGCCTGCAAGGACTGTGTGCTGACTACCTTTTCTCTCACAGCCTGTGCTACAGCCTGTAAGGACTGTGTGCTGACTACCTTTTCTCTACAGCCTTGCTACAGCCTGCACTGTAGGACTGTGTCTGACTACCTTTTCTCTCACAGCCTGTGTACACCCAGAGCCTGTAAGGACTGTGTGCTGACTACCTTTTCTCTCACAGCCTGTGCTACACCTAGAGCCTGTAAGGACTGTGTGCTGACTACCTTTTCTCTCACAGCCTGTGCTACATTCTGCAGCCTGTAAGGACTGTGTGCTGACTACCTTTTCTCTCAGGTCATCTTTTGCTCTCTTGAGAAGGTAATTTCAGAAGAGTGAAGTGCAGTGCGTGCGTGCGTGCGTGCGTGCGTGCGTGTGTGTGTGTGTGCATGCCTGCGTGTTATTCCATTCTTAACATTTTTCTTGTAATAGAAGTTCAAATTCTTGCTAGCCTTTCGAAACTGAGATAGATAGATAGATAGATAGATAGAAGATAGATAGACAGACAGACAGACAGACAGACAGACAGACAGACAGACAGACAGACAGACAGACAGATAGATAGATAGACAGATAGATAGATAGACAGACAGACAGACAGACAGATAGATAAATAGATACATAGATAGATAGATAATAGTATAGATAATAGACAGATAGATAGATAGACAGATAGATTAAGACATCCTGTTTTTAACATTAATCATGGAAAAAATGTGGACGGAATGTGGGAAAATTACCCTCCTTCTCCCCCCCCCCCCCATAACACATGCGAACATACACACATGCATAAACGCATGGACACACACACACACACACACATTTCTTTCTTGAAAGAATTCTAATATTAATGACAATGTAAGTAGGTAAACTTTAATATAATCCACAGACATAGAAGTTGTACATGATTTTTACCAGACAAATCATATTATCAGACCACAACTTTTAAGATCTTTATTCCTTTTAAAATCACTACTGATAAATCTTCAATATCAGACATTCTACGTTTTCAAATAAACAGACACACAAAATTAAATTTGGACCCCAAAAATGGCTATGATAAAAGTTTTAGACAAACAATACAATGCACATGCTCAGATCACTTTTTTCTTATTTTATTTCCTGTAAAAGTAATTTCTTGTCCTTCACTACGTGTTATTTTCATCAAGAATACAGTGACATTTCTTGACACAAGTTATGTATAACAGTGATGTTATTTTCATCAAGAATACAGTGACATTTCTTGACACAAGTTATGTATAACAGTGATGTTATTTTCATCAAGAATACAGTGACATTTCTTGACACAAGTTATGTATAACAGTGATGTTATTTTCGTCAAGAATACAGTGACATTTCTTGACACAAGTTATGCATAACAGTGATGTTATTTTCATCAAGAATACAGTGACATTTCTTGACACAAGTTATGTATAACAGTGATGTTATTTTCATCAAGAACACGGTGTTATTTCTTGTCTTGTCATTCACTATACATTATTTTCATCAAGAACATGGTGTTATTTCTTAACACAAGTTATGTATAACAGTGATCTTTTTTTGTTGTCATTCACAACTCATTACTTTCATCAAGAACACGGTGTTATTTCCTAACTCAAGAGCTGTATCTCTCATCCCAAAACACAACCTTTCTTATAAACTACAAACTTTTTCAGCTGCCGCTGTAGTCTAGTGGTTAAGGCGTTGGACTCGTAATCTAAAGGTTGCAGGTTGATCCCAGCTTTCAGCTATGGCGTTGTGCCCTTGGAAAAGACACTTTACGGCTATTTTCTCACCCCACCCAGGTGTAAAAGGGGTACCAACCTTGTGTTGGGGTTAACCCTGCGATAGACTGGCGTCCTATCCAGGGGGAGTCTATGACTCTCAGTCGCTTAACGCCACAGAAACCGGGATAAACTTTTTAACTAACAAACTTTTTCACTCAAAATGCCTTTTTGTGGACTGAACAGTTTAGTTCCTCGTCCAAATGAGAACATAATCCAACAAAACCTGAAGACTGGTCTGACAAGGACAGATCCATATATTGTATAATTTGTTCAATCATGATGATGATAGACAGACTTCAAGAGATCTTGCTTCATCTGTTCTGTGATGATGATAGACAGACTGTTCCATAAGAGTGTATACATATTTAGCTTCAATCTGTTCCTGTGATGATGATAGACAGACTGTTCCATAAGAGTGTATACATATTTAGCTTCAATCTGTTCCTGTGATGATGATAGACAGACTGTTCCATAAGAGTGTATACATATTTAGCTTCAATCTGTTCCTGTGATCATGACAGACAGACTGTTCCATAAGAGTGTATACATATTTAGCTTCAATCTGTTCCTGTGATGATGACAGACAAACAGCCAGTTGACTGGTCTGGTAGGGACAATCCATAAGATTGTCTAAATATTTAGCTTCAATGTGTTCATAGATGAATGACAAAAAGCCAGTCAACATTCACAGCTTCTAAAATATTCAAATTGTATGATACCATTTGCACACACTGTAACATCAACATCAAGTAAAAAAGATCCTTTTTTCATGTTTTTAATAATTACACAAAGGACCACAATTAAACCTCATACACTTCCTGAGCTAAATGATATTCCAATGATACTGTTTCACACAACACACACATGGGAACAGATGACAAGATTTACAAAACTGTATACACTCAGGGACTGGATGAAAAAAAGCACAGGAGTGCTTATTCCATTATCCTCGATATAGAAGAATAAATAAATACACACACACACACACACACACACACACACACACACACACACACACACACACACAAGGAATGGTTTGGAAGCATGAACAAACAGGATCAGCATCATCAAAGGTGGCGTGCAGGCACTGAACACACGATACACCAACAGACAGACAGACAGAGCACATCATTTCTTGTGCAGGCATTGAACACACGATACACCAACAGACAGACAGACAGAGCACATCATTTCTTGTGCAGGCATTGAACACATGATACACTGACAGACAGTGGCACAGCACATTTCTCTGTGGGAAACATGGCCTGCTCTCCCCAGGGAGACACAGCCCACAGAATTCTGCTCCCGGGATGCACACAGCCACACAGCACATTTCTTGCTCTCCCCAGGGAGAGTACACAGCCACACAGCACATTTCTTGCTCTCCCCAGGGAGAGAAACACAGCCACACAGCACATTTCCTTGCTCTCCCCAGGGAGAGATAACACAGCCACACAGCACATTTCTTGCTCTCCCCAGGGAGAGAACACACACCACAGCACATTTCTTGCTCTCCCAAGGGAGAGAACACACAGCCACACAGCAGCACCAGCCATTTTATTTTTTGTTCTTCTCTTCTTGGAATTTTTCCTGTCTGCGTGAGCATTTCTTCTCCTACAAGACTGGCATAGTTTTTACCCAAGTGTGTAGGATCTTGGTGTAGACTAGCACCCAGACCCCATTAGTGGTCAAGATTGTGGGTGGGGAACAGTTTGGGTTCAAACAGAAATTGAACACATTGCCTTCTTTCTGTCTCTGAAGCAAACTATGGATGGCTCATCTGTGCAGTGAGGTACTTGAGAATCTGTATGTACGTCAACTTCTGATTCTGTGTGTACTTTCATCCAACACTGAAACCAAGGTGTACTTTCATCCACACTGAACAGGTGTACTTTATCCACAGCAGTGATTAAACCAATGGTGTACTTTAACTCCCACAGTGATTCCAGGTGTACTTTAATCTCGTGATTCCAGGTGTACTTAACTCCACAGTGTCCAGGTGTACTTTACTCCAAGTGATTCAGGTGTACTTTAATTCCCACAGTGATTCCCAGGTGTATTATTCCACAGTGTTCAATCTTTCATTCAGTGATTCCCAGGTGTACTTTAATTCCCACAGTGATTCCCAGGTGTACTTTATTCCCACCAGTGATTCCCAGGTGTACTTTAATTCCCACAGTGATTCCCAGGTGTAATTCAATCTCACAGTGATTCCCAGGTGTACTTTAATTCCCACAGTGATTCCCAGGTGTACTTTAATTCCACAGAGATTCTAACTGGTAACCACATGTCATTACACCCAAATCCTACGTAATACATATCACACTCCATGCCAAACCTGCCATCGCTTAATACATATCACACCTGCCAATGCCAAACCTGCCTCAGCTAAATACATATCACACCTGCCAATGCCAAACCTGCCTCAGCTAAATACATACACACCTGCCAATGCCAAACCTGCCTCAGCTAAATACATATCACACCTGCCAATGCCAAACCTGCCTCAGCTAAATACATATCACACCTGCCAATGCCAAACCTGCCTCAGCTAAATACATATCACACCTGCCAATGCCAAACCTGCCTCAGCTAAATACATATCACACCTGCCAATGCCAAACCTGCCTCAGCTTAATACATATCACACCTGCCAATGCCAAACCTGCCTCAGCTAAATACATACCACACCTGCCAATGCCAAACCTGCCTCAGCTTAATACATATCACACCTGCCAATGCCAAACCTGCCTCAGCTAAATACATATCACACCTGCCAATGCCAAACCTGCCTCAGCTAAATACATACCACACCTGCCAATGCCAAACCTGCCTCAGCTAAATACATATCACACCTGCCAATGCCAAACCTGCCTCAGCTAAATACATATCACACCTGCCAATGCCAAACCTGCCTCAGCTAAATACATATCACACCTGCCAATGCCAAACCTGCCTCAGCTAAATACATATCACACCTGCCAATCCACCTCAGCTAGCTAAATACATATCACACCTGCCAATGCCAAACCTGCCTCAGCTAAATACATACCACACCTGCCAATGCCAAACCTGCCTCAGCTAAATACATATCACACCTGCCAATGCCAAACCTGCCTCAGCTAAATACATACCACACCTACCAAACCCACCTCAGGGTATGGAAGCAAGAAGAGGAAGACGCAGAAAAACAGTTTATCACACAGATGACAACAGAGGAAAAAAATACTGCACAGAGCAAAGGAAGAATTTGTGGGTACCACTGGCAAAAACAGACAAGTGACAAAAAGGATGACAGAATGGAGGAGGGAGGAATATCAGCAGATATGTAATAGAGCACACACACACACACACACACACACACACACACACACACACGATACACACACAGACGACACACAGAGACACACACACACACAGATACAGACATACACATCATCCACAGCTACAACAGTTCAAGCATTCATCAGTGTGCCCAGGATGTGAAGGGATCTTTGGTGCTGGGATCTGTGGCAAAGGGATGTGTGGCAAAGGGATCTGTGGCAAAGGGATGTGTGGCAAAGGGATCTTTGTGGCTGTGCGGGATCTGTGGCAAATGGGGCAAGGTGTGGCAAAGCGGTCAGACGGCTGCTGGGCAATTGCGCCTGGGCGGCAGGAGCCTCCTCCCTTGATCTGGTTCAGACTCTTCTTGGGGGGCTGGGTCAGCTCCTTGAACATCTCCTTAGGAGACTTGGCGGTGGAGTCGGGGCCGGCAGACTTCTTGATGTCCACCAGGTCCCCGAAGAGCGCGGCCCTTGTGGGGGACTTGGGGGCGGGGGGCCCCCCCTGCTCCTGCCCCGGCCTCAGGGGCTGCAGCATGCTGGCCGGCGGGGTCTGGAAGGGGTCAGCCCCCCCTCCCCCTCCTGCCTGGGGCCCGGGGCCATCATGGGCGGGGCCATCCCAGCAGCAGGCACCCTCATGCCGAAGGGGTTGAAGCCGGGCTGCATGCCTGGGGCTCCAGGAGCCATGGCGGGGAAAGCCTGAGCAGGCAGGGGGCCGGACACAGGGGCACCGGGGAAGGGAGCCGCAAAGCCGGGCTGCTGACCATAGGCGGCGCCCATAGGGCCCACCCCCATCATCTGACCCCCCTGAACCTGAAACACACACACTGCCCTTAGTATGTTGAAGACAGCTGGCTGCAACACACACTGCCCTTAGCTTGTTGCAGACAGCTGGCTGCAACACACACTGCCCTTAGCTTCTAGCAGACTGTAACACACACTGCCCTTAGCTTCTGGCAGACTGCAACACACACTGCCCTTAGTTTCTGGCAGACTGCAACACACACTGCCCTTAGCTTCTGGCAGACTGCAACACACACTGCCCTTAGCTTCTAGCAGAGACTGTAACACACAGTGCCCTTAGCTTCTAGCAGACTGTAACACACACTGCCCTTAGCTTCTAGCAGACTGTAACACACATGCCCTTAGCTTCTAGCAGACTGTAACACACAGTGCCCTTAGCTTCTAGCAGACTGTAACACACACTGCCCTTAGCTTCTAGCAGACTGTAACACACACTGCCCTTAGCTTCTAGCAGAGACTGTAACACACACTGCCCTTAGCTTCTAGCAGACTGTAACACACACTGCCCTTAGCTTCTAGCAGAGACTGTAACACACACTGCCCTTAGCTTCTGGCAGACTGTAACACACATGCCCTTAGCTTCTAGCAGACTGTAACACACACTGCCCTTAGCTTCTAGCAGACTGTAACACACACTGCCCTTAGCTTCTAGCAGACTGTAACACACACTGCCCTTAGCTTCTAGCAGACTGTAACACACAGTGCCCTTAGCTTCTAGCAGACTGTAACACACAGCGCCCTTAGCTTCTAGCAGACTGTAACACACACTGCCCTTAGCTTCTAGCAGACTGTAACACACACTGCCCTTAGCTTCTAGCAGAGACTGTAACACACACTGCCCTTAGCTTCTGGCAGACTGTAACACACACTGCCCTTAGCTTCTAGCAGACTGTAACACACACTGCCCTTAGCTTCTAGCAGAGACTGTAACACACACTGCCCTTAGCTTCTGGCAGACTGCAACACACACTGCCCTTAGCTTCTGGCAGACTGTAACACACACTGCCCTTAGCTTCTGGCAGAGAGCTTGCAACTTATGTAGCCCAAGTAAGTCAAGAAAGTGTGTGTGTATGTGTGTGGTATAGAGGAAGGTAAAAGGGGCATGATAGTTCAGAGGTCAGAGTGCTCGTTTTCCCCCAGTCAAGTTAAGCAGTGTCAAGCATGGTCACCAGTTGGGTGACCGTTTGCATTTCAGTACAGTTCCCCAGTTCACCCAGCTGTAAATGGGTACCTGCCCTCTTTAGGGTCAGGGAAGGTAATGCAGCGAGGGACAGCAGATGGGTGCTACCCTCAATATGCTGACTCCTAGAGAACACACAGGTCTCTGATGCCTCGCTCCCCTACGACCGCCTAGGTTATGGGACACCTTTACCTTTTATAGAGGAAGGGGTCAATCTCATTTATTCTTTACATTATATGTGTGGAAGTTCCTCTGTGGTGTGTGTGTGTGTGTGTGTGTGTGTGTGTGTGTGTGTGTGTGTGTGTGTGTGTGGTGTGAGTGTGAGTGTGTGTGTTTGCTGTCAATGATGATGAGTTTGCTGTGTAAATGTAAATGCCAGTAATTGTTTTCCTTTAAACATAAGGAAATCTAAAGCTCGTATAAATGCACACTTTTTTTTAATTTAAAAAAATCATAATGTACACTTCTGAACAACAGCAACAAAAATATCTTTAATAATCTGAATCTGCCCATCATGAACTTTCAACTTTGACAGCAAACACCTGTTACCTCTGAAATTTTGTTTTCCAGCCCCAAATGTAATGCTGTTCAGCATAGATGTCTATTCTTCATAAAACTACAGCAAAATGTCTGACATTCAGTGACCTTGAGTAGCCTGGTACCCTTGTCATCTCATTTTCAGCTTCATTTTCTCTTCTGATTTGACGGTTCCTGTCAAGTACGTAGAGAGACAGGTAACAGTCACACTAGAAAGACAGGTAACAGTCTAATAGAAAGACAGGTAACAGTCTCACTAGAAAGACAGGTAACAGTCTCACTAGAAAGACAGGTAACAGTTTCACTAGAAAGACAGGTAACAGTCTCACTAGAAAGACAGGTAACAGTCTGACTAGAGAGACAGGTAACAGTCTGACTAGACAGACAGGTAACAGTCTCACTAGAAAGACAGGTAACAGTCTCACTAGAAAGACAGGTAACAGTCTGACTAGAGAGACAGGTAACAGTCTGACTAGACAGACAGGTAACAGTCTAATAGAAAGACAGGTAACAGTCTCACTAGAGAGACAGGTAACAGTCTAATAGAAAGACAGGTAACAGTCTCATAAAAAGACAGGTAACAGTCTAATAGAAAGACAGGTAATAGTCTCACTAGAGAGACAGGTAACAGTCTCACTAGAAAGACAGGTGACAGTCTCACTACAGAGACAGGTAACAGTCTCACTAGAGAGACAGGTAACAGTCTCACTACAGAGACAGGTAACAGTCTCACTAGAAAGACAGGTAACAGTCTCACTAGAAAGACAGGTAACAGTCTGACTAGAAAGACAGGTAACAGTCTGACTAGAAAGACAGGTAACAGTCTCACTAGAGAGACAGGTAACAGTCTCACTAGAGAGACAGGTAAAGTCTCACTAGAGAGACAGGTAACAGTCTCACTAGAGAGACAGGTAACAGTTTCACTAGAAAGACAGGTAACAGTTTCACTAGAAAGACAGGTAACAGTTTCACTAGAAAGACAGGTAACAGTTTCACTAGAAAGACAGGTAACAGTTTCACTAGAAAGACAGGTAACAGTTTCACTAGAAAGACAGGTAACAGTTTCACTAGAAAGACAGGTAACAGTTTCACTAGAAAGACAGGTAACAGTCTGACTAAACAGACAGGTAACAGTTTCACTAGAAAGACAGGTAACAGTCTCACTAGAAAGACAGGTAACAAGTTCACTCGCTCACTCAGTCACTGTCATGGATACTTTTGACATGCACAAATCTGTAAGCACACAGGTCCAACTGGTTTAGAGTCTCTTCCCAAAGACTAGTCATTCAGTTCCAGGCTGGAATTAAAGTCAGAACGGACAGTTTACTTGCTGGACAGACCTGTGCAGGGAATGTCTGAACTGTCCAGCCCCTTCTCTCTTGGTTTGAATCTTGTTTTTTTCTCAGCCAACCTACCCACCACACTTCTCCAAGACAACACACCCACATCTCACCACACCACACACCAAACCACACCACACCGCACCACATCACACCACACCACATCACATCACACCCCACCACACACCCCACCCCACCACACACCACATCACACCCCACCCCACCCCACCCCATGTGGCTCACCTGCTGGGCAGGCAAGGCAAAGGGCAGTGGGGCAGGCTGCCCCATGGCAAAGGCCCCCGGGGCGGGGGGGAAGGCCTGCATGCCGGGGAAGGGGGCCGGGGGGGCCGGGGCTGACAGCTGCTGCAGGGAGGACAGGGGGGAGGGGGGAGGGGGGCCTGACCCCGCACTGCTCATGCCCCAGGGGTCGGTGGAGGAGGGGGAGGTGGGGGAGGTGGCTGGCTGGCGCGGAGCTTCCTGCATGGTCAGTTCGTCAAAATCCAAGTTTTTGATCTGCTCGATCCCCTGAAAGGTACAGCATGGATGTCAGCCTGTTTGCTTCAGCTTGTACCCTAGAAACGGAACAGGTTTACTGGGCTAACTGTCCATATGGGATGCTTGAAGGAAATTCTTGACTTGAAAAAAAAGAAGCAAAAAAACCAAATCAAACTCTGGACTTCAAAAGCATTATTATTTAGCAAAATCAAGGCTTGGTCAAACAAACACTACAGGCCAAAAGCACAGACTGTCTTCTGTACAGCTGTCCAGCATTCCTGGGAAAAGTTTGATGTGACAAGTTATCATAGACGTCTTTAGCAAAGTGATAGCTGTCTTTCCATAGAATGCATAATTATCATAATATGTGTAACATAAAACATTATAGCACAACACATCTGAACAATGAACTGAATGCCTCTGTAAACCAAAACAAACAACAAGTCCACACAAAACACAGCCAAGTGACAAACAAGCCCAGGAGAAGACAGGCACCACATGCACACCACAACCCATCCCACAGGGCCACCACCAGTCCTGAAGATGGCCACACAGACAGCATGTATCCCCACCCACTGTTCGAGAAACAAAACAGAGGAAGTTGTAACATCCTAAGCAGATTCCTCCCCCCCCTCCACCCTACCCCCCAAAAAACAACAACAACAACAACAACAACAAAAACAGGCCCATGTTATGTAGAAGTTTTGGAGGTCAACAAACACACTGACTGACTGACTGACTGACTGGCTGACTGACTGGCTGACTGACTGACTGACTGACTGACTGACTGACTGGCTGACTGACTGGCCTGACTGACTGACTGACTGACCAACCTTGAGAATGGTCTCTGCCTGGTCCTCCAGATCAAACAGATTCTGCTCCTGGGGGTTCACTGGTGCGTTGCTCTTGGGCACCTGTCATGTGCACACACACACACACACACACACACACACACACACACACACACACAACACAAACACACACACAACACACACACACACACACACACACACACACACACACACACACAAACACAGCTAGTCAGAGTCTGGATAAAGGAGATGAATTAACATCCCAGCATTTCCTTCTTCTTACTTTATATTTCGCTCCTCAGCTAGCTCCAAGGGACACCATTTTCCACATGTGCCTGTTTTTACCAACATTTAGGTAGCCAATACAGACTTCAAGGATGGGGTCCAAACACGACACCTGTCACCATGCAGGTTTCACATTTTTTCATCAAAAGGTGGAGCAGGGATGTTCTGCATGTGTCTGCACACGGGGCCTCGGTTTACAGTCTCATCTGAAGGACTTTTGGGGCAGTGGAGTCAGCGCTAATGTTAACTCCAGGGGAAAATCCCAAAACACGGCACCTCCTTGGTGGTTTGATCCCAGTCAGATCTGGCTCTGACCACTCAGCCACCTGCCCCCACGCTTTCTTTTCCATACACATCAAACCTCAGTGCAGCAGATTTCAGAGCACATGTCTCTCTCTGTGCTGACTCCAGACAAGACTGTCTGTCCAGGACATGACTGTGTGATGTCCCCCACATCATCATCTGCACTGCACTGCACTGCACTGGAGGTGGATTTGGAGTGGTTCCCATGTTAGTTATCGGCAATAACAAGGCTACTCAGTATAAAAAACACAACACACCACAACACAACCAGCACAACACAACACAACACAACACAAACACAACACAACACAACACAACACAACACAAAAACACATGGTACATTACAGAGCACACAGCACAGCCACAAACCAACACAGCACAAACACAGGGTACACTACAGAGCACACAGGGTACACTACAGAGCACACAGGGTACACTACAGAGCACACAGGGTACACTACAGAGCACACAGGGTACACTACAGACACACAGGGTACACTACCCGACGACACACAGGGTACACTACAGAGCACACAGGGTACACTACAGAGCACACAGGGTACACTACAGAGCACACAGGGTACACTACAGAGCACACAGGGTACACTACAGAGCACACAGGGTACACTACAGAGCACACAGGGTACACTACAGAGCACACAGGGTACACTACAGAGCACACAGGGTACACTACAGAGCACACAACACATCACAGCCACAACACAACACAGCCACAACACAACACAGCCACAACACAAATACAGCCACAACACAACACAACACAGCCACAACACAACACAACACAGCCACAATACAACACAACACACACACACAACACAGCCACAATACAACACCCAAAAACAGCACACAATACAACACAACACAGCCACAATACAACACAACACAGTCACAATACAACACAGCCACATACAAAAAAGCAAAATACAACACAACACAGCCAAATACAACACAACACAGCCACAATACAAACACAACACAGCCACAATACAACAACACAGCCACAATACAACACACACAGCCACAAACAACACAACACAGCCACAATACACAACACAATACAGCCACACAATCACAACACAAGCCACAAACACAAAACAGCCACAAGCCACACACCTGGTAGATGCTCTCCTGGTTCTCCCCTGACTGGTCAGTGGCAGAG
Organism: Stramonita haemastoma; assembly: GCA_030674155.1. Taxonomy (NCBI): domain Eukaryota; kingdom Metazoa; phylum Mollusca; class Gastropoda; order Neogastropoda; family Muricidae; genus Stramonita; species Stramonita haemastoma. Next base: position 1,109,816 of record CM060322.1, read on the forward strand.
TCCTGGTCAGCAAAAACAACAACAACATTAATGAACACCACTCTCTCCACACAACAACATTTGAACACACTCTCTCCACACAACAGCATTAACACTCCCTCCATTAAATGCTGATGTCTCTCACTATTGGTCAACAAAACAACAACAAAACAACACTGCACTCGCAATTTTACGACCCGTGTTCGATTCCCGGTCGAGGGTATTTTTCCTCTGGAAAACCCAAGGCCCCGTGTGTGAATGCATGCAGAACATCTTGCGCACATGTTAAATCATGTTCCGCTTTTCGTAAGAGTAGGCCATTGTGTGCCGGTGGGAACAGATGACATTTAAAAAACTGCATACACATGGCGACTGGATGTAAAAAAGCATATGAGTGCTTATTCCATTATCCTCGATATAAAAGAATAAATAAATAAATAAAAACTTTGATGTCTCTCACCATACACCAACAAAACAACGATAAAACAACAACAAAACAATATTTACACTCTCTCTATCAACTTCCCAGCCTCTCACCCTTGGTGAACCTCAGTGCTCTTGCTGGTAGATGGAAAGGGAATCATTTTCCTTTCAAGTAAAATGTAGACGAGTCTTTTAGTCCACAATTTTACCTGCCCTTGGAAACAGTCACCTCTCCATTTTGCTGTTAGTTCATCTTTGCAAGAGGTTGTTGAACCATGATCTGAATCTTTCTTTAACTTACTCTCGCTTAACATTCTTTATCAAGAATGTGATGTTTAGATTTTCGCTTTTGCATGGAAGTCAGATGTCATACTAACAGTATTGTTAATGATATCTCTACTGGTCTTTTGCATGGAAGTCAGATGTCATACTAACAGTATTGTTAATGATATCTCTACTGGTCTTGTTGCATGGAAGTCAGATGTCATACTAACAGTATTGTTAATGATATCTCTACTGGTCTGTTGCATGGAAGTAAGATGTCATACTAACAGTATTGTTAATGATATCTCTACTGGTCTTTTGCATGGAAGTCAGATGTCATACTAACAGTATTGTTAAGATATCTCTACTGGTCTGTTGCATGGAAGTCAGATGTCATACTAACAGTATTGTTAATGATATCTCTACTGGTCTGTTGCATGGAAGTCAGATGTCATACTAACAGTATGTTAATGATATCTTACTGGTCTGTTGCATGGAAGTCAGATGTCATACTAACAGTATTGTTAACGATATCTCTACTGGTCTTTTGCATGGAAGTCAGATGTCATACTAACAGTATTGTTAACGATATCTCTACTGGTCTTTTGCATGGAAGTCAGATGTCATACTAACAGTATTGTTAACGATATCTCTACTGGTCTTTTGCATGGAAGTACAGATGTCATACTAACAGTATTGTTAACGATATCTCTACTGGTCTTTTGCATGGAAGTCAGATGTCATACTAACAGTATTGTTAACGATATCTCTACTGGTCTTTTGCATGGAAGTCAGATGTCATACTAACAGTATTGTTAACGATATCTCTACTGGTCTGTTGCATGGAAGTCAGATGTCATACTAACAGTATTGTTAAGATATCTCTACTGGTCTGTTGCATGGAAGTCAGATGTCATACTAACAGTATTGTTAATGATATCTCTACTGGTCTTTGCATGGAAGTCAGATGTCATACTAACAGTATTGTTAAGATATCTCTACTGGTCTGTTGCATGGAAGTCAGATGTCATACTAACAGTATTGTTAACGATATCTCTACTGGTCTGTTTGCATGGAAGTCAGATGTCATACTAACAGTATTGTTAACGATATCTCTACTGGTCTTTTGCATGGAAGTCAGATGTCATACTAACAGTATTGTTAACGATATCTCTACTGGTCTTTTGCATGGAAGTCAGATGTCATACTAACAGTATTGTTAACGATATCTCTACTGTCTTTTGCATGGAAGTCAGATGTCATACTAACAGTATTGTTAACGATATCTCTACTGGTCTTTTGCATGGAAGTCAGATGTCATACTAACAGTATTGTTAATGATATCTCTACTGGTCTTTTGCATGGAAGTCAGATGTCATACTAACAGTATTGTTAACGATATCTCTACTGGTCTTTTGCATGGAAGTAAGATGTCATACTAACAGTATTGTTAATGATATCTCTACTGGTCTTTTGCATCGAAGTAAGATGTCATACTAACACTACAGTATTGTTAATGATATCTCTACTGGTCTGTTGCATGGAAGTCAGATGTCATACTAACAGTATTGTTAATGATATCTCTACTGGTCTTTTGCATGGAAGTCAGATGTCATACTAACAGTATTGTTAATGATATCTCTACTGGTCTGTTGCATCGAAGTAAGATGTCATACTAACACTACAGTATTGTTAATGATATCTCTACTGGTCTGTTGCATGGAAGTCAGATGTCATACTAACAGTATTGTTAATGATATCTCTACTGGTCTTTTGCATGGAAGTAAGTGCAGTTTTCATGAACAACCACGTGGGTGAGTTCTTCAAGACCACGGTTGGGGTTCGCCAGGGCTGCCTTCTCTCACCTGTACTCTTCAACCTCTTCCTCGAAAACATCATGACAGAGACACTGCAAAACCACCACACTTCCATCTCCATTGGTGGAAGACCCCTTTGCAACCTCAGATTTGCAGATGACATTGACCTCATGGGCAGCAGCAAACAAGAACTGCAAATCCTCACAGACAATTTAACAGATCGAGCGAGCGCATACGGCATGGAGGTCAGTACAGAGAAATCAAAGATCATGGTCAACAGCGCAAGTAATGACATCACGGAAATAAAGATGAATGGAGAAACACTAGAAGAGGTGAGCCAATTCAAATACTTAGGCTCCATCCTAACAAAAGATGGCACATCAAACAATGAAGTGAAAGCTCGCATTGCAACAGCAACATCTGCTCTAGTCAGACTCGAGAAGATCATCAGAAGCAACAACATCAGCTTCGGCACCAAATACCACCTTTACAAATCCCTCGTGATATCTATCCTCCTATATGGCTGTGAATCATGGACTCTGACAGCAGAGTTAGAGAGGAGAATCCAAGCATTCGAGAACAAGTGCCGCAGAAGACTTCTCAAAATATCATACAAAGAACACAAGACCAATAACTATGTGAAAGAAGAAATCAAAAAGCGTGTGGGCCCCCAAGAGCCTTTGCTCTCCACCATAAAGAGGAGAAAGCTGATGTGGTTTGGTCACACCACAAGACACAACACCCTAGCAAAAACCATCCTGCAAGGAACAGTCGAGGGCAAGAGAAGAAGAGGCCGCCAAAAGAAATCATGGGTTGACAACATCAAAGACTGGACCGCCCAACCCCTACAACACCTCCTACTAGCCACACAGGATCGTGAAGCATGGAAAAAGATCTCTGTTGCGTCTTCTCTCATGTCCCCCCTACGTCCTTTGGGACATGGGACTGAGTGAGTGAGTGAGTGAGTGAAGATGTCATACTAACAGTATTGTTAATGATATCTGCTACTGGTCTTTTTTCTTTCAAAAACAGTCAGTTGTCAGATATTTCCTTGGTCTGTGTGTCTGCATGTTTGTGACCTGACCAAAAGACTAGCACCCAGACCACCACTCATGGTCTAATGAATGGAGGACAAGTTTTGGGGCCCAAATGCGGATCAAACCACTGCACACTTCTGACCTGGACTTTTTGCCTTCTAGACAGGTGCGTTACCTCTAGACCACCAATCAACTTGACACACAGTTAAGTTGTTTTCAAAATTACAGAAAAGATCATTAAAAATCATCCATTTTTGTTCCTTCCTCATCTAGCCCTTCATTTCTCATCATTGTTGGTGGCATGTTATTGCTGTCATCATCATCATCATCATCATCATCATCATCATCATCATCATCATCATCATCATCATCACCACCACCACCACCACCACCACCACTACCACCACCACACTACCATCACCACCACCACTGGCCTAGGCCAAAAGATGTGTCAGTTACTGATGTAACTAAAATGTTGTTATGTTGTAATGTTATGTTGAGATTGCCTTCAGCCTTGACAAGCTCTTAACATAACGACCTGCATTCTCCTTTAAGGAAAAAATCCTCTGAAGTAGAAGTATGGCTGCCTATTTGACGAGGTTCTTTAAAAGTCACACAGGCAAACTTCTCATTCAATGAACCCTTTCAACCTGACAGTGATTCCCAGGTGGGATGAGGGAGTCAGAGTGCACAGTGTGGGGACCCCAGAGTGTTAAGCTGGGGAACACATAACAACAACAACATTTCTCTGTTCTTGAGATGATAAAGTATTTTGAATTTTGAACACAACAACAACATTTCTCTGTTCTTGAAATAATAAAGTATTTGATTTTGAACAACAACAACAACAACATTTCTCTGTTCTTGAAATAATAAAGTATTTTGAATTTTGAACAACAACAACAACAACATCACCATCACACTCATCTGCACAAACGCACATGATCACCACCACCACAGCACACACCATCACTGACACAGAACCCACAACCTCTGCCCCCTGACCTTTTTCTCTGCGTCTCCTTCACCTTCCGTTGAAGCGGCCTTGGCCTTGGCCTCGTCGATTTCCTTCTTCTTCATCTCGTACACCGTTTGGAAGAGGTCACGCAGGGACATCACCAGGTTCTCCGCCTAGAGGGGGAGAGATTGATCGACTGATTATTGATTTATTCTTTTATTCTTTTATATCGAGGATAATGGAATAAGCACTATTGTGCTTTTCTACATCCAGTCCCTATGTGTACGCAGTTTTGTAAATGTCATCTGTTCCCACTGGCACACGATGGCCTACTCTTATGAAAAGCTAAACAAGATTTAATGTGTGTGCAAAATTTCTGCGTGTGTTCACACACGTGGTTTAAAGTCTCATCCGAAGGACTTTTGGAGAAAGTGGAGTCAGCACTGATGGTAACTCCAGGGAGGGGGAGAGAGGGAGAGAAGGAGGGGGGTCAGTCACAGCATTGATTGGGTGACTGAGCTTTCTGTTGGTTTCTTTGTCGATACAAATGACATTGCCTGGAAAATGTTCGCCATGATTAAAATACTTGTTTCCCCTCATTCCTCAGCTGGAGCTCTGAGCTTCACCAAAGGTGAGAGAGATTTTGTGTAGGTGACTGTTTTACCCACCATCAAAGGTGAGAGAGATTTTGTGTGTGCTGTTTTACCCACCATCAAAGGTGAGAGAGATTTTGTGTAGTGTGCTGTTTTACCCACCATCAAAGGTGAGAGAGATTTTGTGTAGGTGACTGTTTTACCCACCATCAAAGGTGAGAGAGATTTTGTGTAGGTGACTGTTTTACCCACCATCAAAGGTGAGAGAGATTTTGTGTAGGTGACTGTTTTACCCACCATCAAAGGTGAGAGAGATTTTGTGTAGGTGACTGTTTTACCCACCATCAAAGGTGAGAGAGATTTTGTGTGGTGCTGTTTTACCCACCATCAAAGGTGAGAGAGATTTTGTGTGTGTGCCTGTTTTACCCACCATCAAGGCAGCTGCATTTCAACTTCGGGGATGTATTCTGGGTATGTTCGTATTTCCATAACCCCCAAATACCGACATGAATTACGGGGAACACCTACATCAACAACATACAGCCGCAGGAGTAACTTTGTAGCTTTCAATGTGATCCACAACAAGATGACTACCCACATACATTCCTGTCAAGTTAAACAAAAGATGACTAATCCTGTACAATCCTATAAAGGTCAACATGACAATGACTAATCACTACAATCCTGTCAAGTTAAACAAGAAGATGACTAATCCTGTACAATCCTATAAAGGTCAACATGACAATGACTAATCCTGTACAATCCTGTCAGGGTCAACATGACAATGACTAATCCTGTACAATCCTGTCAGGGTCAACATGACAATGACTAATCCTGTACAATCCTGTCAGGGTCAACATGACAATGACTAATCCTGTACAATCCTGTCAGGGTCTCAACATGACAATGACTAATCCTGTACAATCCTGTCAGGGTCAACATAACGACTAATCCTGTACAATCCTGTCAGGGTCAACATGACAATGACTAATCCTGTACAATCCTGTCAGGGTCAACATGTATGAGCAGCTAGGAAGTCAGAAGTGGACGGCAGATTTTCCCTCAGACACCAGTCAGCCTCTTGACCCCTTTTTGACCACCCTGAATTTATTATCACTGTCCAGCGATGTCACTTAAGGAGATAATGAATTTACCTTCTGTGTGTGTGTGTGTGTGTGTGTGTGGTTGTGTGTGGTGCGCGCACATTGTCTTGTGTGTGTGTGTGTGTGTGTGTGTGTGGTGTGTGTGTGTGTGTGTGTGTGTGTGGTGTGGTGTGTGTGTGTGTGTGTGTGCGTGTGAGTGGTGTGTTGCATGTGTGTGTGTGTGTGTGTGTGTGTGTGTGTGTGTGTGTGTGTGTGTGTGTGTGTGTGTGTGCGTGTGTGTTGTGTGCATGTGTGTGTGTGAGAGAGTGTGTATGCATGTGTGTGTGTGTGTGTGTGGTGTGTGTGTGTGTGTGTATGTGTGCATGTGTGTGTGTGAGAGAGTGTGTATGCATGTTTGTGTGTGTATGCATGTGTGTGTGTATGCATGTGTGTGTGTATGCATGTGTGTGTGTGTGTGTGTGTGTGTGTGTGTGTGTGTGTGTGTGTGTGTGGTGCGTGCATGTGTTCAACATTTTGGTGATAACAGACGGGATGTGGCTGTCACATGAAAGTCAGTATCTGAGTGTTGGCCCAGGCAAAAAGCTGTCAGTTATTGATGTCAGTTATTGATGTCAGTTATTCATGTGACGTCTAGTTATTGATGTCAGCTATTCATGTGATGTCTAGTTATTGAAGTCAGCTACTGATGCAATGTCTAGTTATTGATGTTAATTATTGATGTCAGTTATTGATGCAAGTTTTCTTGATTACCTTACAGAGCCAGAGTCATCACATAAACCTTCATTTCAAAAGTATGAAATAAATACATCCCATGAGAAAAGCGGCCAACATGTTAAAAATCCAAACTGCTTATGACTAAAGCAGCAAAGAAACCATGCCTGCACAAAACTCACTTGCTGATAAAAATGACGTCAGAATAAAAAAAAAAAATAATAAAGAACATCAGAATAGAATAAATAAATAAAAAAGAGTTATCAGAAAAAACCCAGCTTCTCTCTTACCGCATTGGCAGTCTTGATGCCAAAGAACTTGTGAGTGCCGTCCCCTGCGCTGTAGATGTAGCCAAAGGCGCGACTGTCGGTGACGTCTCGAGAGATGAAGGAAATCTGGTGAACGGGGTGAGTGTGCAGCACGCTCTGAAACACAACCACTGACCTGTGAGCATCACAACAGCAGTAATAAACAGAACAGGCCATTGAGTATGTACCCCGCTCTGCAGCATGCTCTGAAACACAACCACCTTTGAGCATCACAACAGCAGTACCATCATAACAGCAGTAATAAACAGGCCATTGAGTATGTACCCCGCTCTGCAGCATGCTCTGAAACACAACCACCTTTGATATCATATAGCAGTGATAGCATCATAACAGCAGTAATAAACAGGCCATTGAGTATGTACCCCGCTCTGCAGCATGCTCTGAAACACAACCACCTTTGATATCATATAGCAGTGATAGCATCATAACAGCAGTAATAAACAGGCCATTGAGTATGTACCCGCTCTGCAGCACACTCTGAAACACAACCACCTTTGATATCATATAGCAGTGATAGCATCATAACAGCAGTAATAAACAGGTCATTGAGTATGTACCCCGCTCTGCAGCACACTCTGAAACACAACCACCTTTGATATCATATAGCAGTGATAGCATCATAACAGCAGTATGAGTATGTACCCCGCTCTGCAGCACACTCTGAAACACAACCACCTTTGATATCATATAGCAGTGATAGCATCATAACAGCAGTAATAAACAGGGCCCTTGAGTATGTACCCCGCTCTGCAGCACACTCTGAAACACAACCACCTTTGAATCATATAGCAGTGATAGCATCATAACAGCAGTAAAAACAGGCCATTGAGTATGTACCCCGCTCTGCAGCACACTCTGAAACACAACCACCTTTGATATCATATAGCAGTGATAGCATCATAACAGCAGTAATAAACAGGCCAATGAGTATGTACCATGCTCTGCAGCACACTCTGAAACACAAACACTGACCTGTGAGTGTGCAGCACGCTCTGAAACACAACCACCTTTGAGCATCATACAGCAGTGATAGCATCATAACAGCAGTAATAAACAGAACAGGCCAATGAGTATGTACCCCGCTCTGCAGCACGCTCTGAAACACAACCACTGACCGGTGAGCATCATACAGCAGTAACAGCATCATACAGCAGTAATAGCATCATACAGCAGTAATAGCATCATACAGCATAATGCATCATAACAGCAGTAATAGCATCATAACAGCAGTAATAGCATCATAACAGCAGTAATAGCATCATACAGCAGTAATAAACAGAAAAGGCTCCATCTGGAATTCCGAAACGTAAAACGAAAAGTTTGCTCAAGAACAGGCTTTTTCATCATGTTAGTCTGTGGAGCGATTGTTGTCTTGCTTATGCAAATGTTTGCATTTGCAAATACAGCCAAAGGACCGAAGGTGACAGACAAGGTTTTCTTTGACATTGAAATTGGAGAACAGAAGGTAGGCCGTATGTCATTGGCCTGTTTGGTGAAACAGTACCAAAGACTGTCAAGAACTTCAAAAGCTTGGCGATGGGGTTTGAGGACAAAGATGGTAAGAAACTGACCTACAAAGGCAGCAAATTTCACAGAGTGATCAAGGAGTTTATGATCCAGGGAGGGGACTTTACTCGAGGCGATGGACTGGAGGGGTCAGCATCTATGGAGACAAGTTTGGTGATGAAACTTTGCGCTGAAGCACTACGGGCCTGGGTGGCTGTCGATGGCCAACGCAGGCAAAGACACTAACGGCTCCCAGTTCTTCATCACCACCAAGAAGACAGAGTGGCTGGACGGCAGGCACGTCGTCTTCGGCAAAGTGCTTGAAGGCATGAGTGTTGTGCGGATGATTGAAAAGACAAGAACAAACCAGCGGGACATGCCTGAGAAAAATGTTGTCATTGCCAACTGTGGGGAGCTGCCAGTAGATAGCCCTTTCTCTGTGCCTAAAGCCGTGAAAGACGATGTGTAAATCCTTGTTCTTTGTCGTTTGTTGTGGTTCACTGATTGTTGTATTGTTGATGCACGTGTACAAGTCATTAGATGAAGCTTGTTTGGCGGAAATCGTTGTTTTGTTTTATAGCATAGATGATCTAGAAGTTTGGTTTTTTTTAGTTCATTACAGTCGGAATATTTTATCTTTAAGATGATGTGGAAGTTGAAGTCTTTTTTTTGGTTGTTTAGGAAGAAAGCGTTTATTAAAGATGATCTGAAAGTATTTAGTTCAAGCCTTTTTTTGTTGTTGTTTTTCATGAAGAATGAGTTTATTAATCTAAAAAAAAAATTTGTCTGATTGTATTTGTCTGATTGCAAAGATGGTCATTAAGTTGTATTTTTGTATGAGTAGTATTGCATTTTTTTCTTTAGGCTGTGCTGTTTGTTTGTAAGAATGCCTCATTCCACAAAACAGCACCCTCTTACCTCTTACCTCTGTGAATGTCTTCACGTGTACACACCTTCTTGTTCCCTCCGCTCGGCTGCAGATACCTTATCCTTAAAGATACCTAGATTCAACCTATCTACCGTTGGCCGCCGCTCTTTCTCTATTTCTGGTCCATCAATCTGGAATGACTTCCCTCTCTCCCTTCGGCAAAAGCCTACATATGACACTTTTAAATCCAACCTCAAGACACACTTGTTTCAAACCTAAGATTTTTGCCTTCTGTTTTCATTTCCTATTTGTCCCTGCCTTCAACATTTGAAATTCCCTTCGCCCTGCCTAAATGTATAGCCTCTATAAGTGTGTGTGTGCGTGTGTGGTGTGTGTGTGTGTGTGTGTGTGTGTGTGTGTGTGTGTGTGCTCGTGCTTTCGAATTTGCTAGAATTATTCATTGTCAGTGGTTGCTTGTTTGTTGTGAGGGTCGAGTGCAAGCGCTTTGATTTGTTTTTACAAGATATAGCGCTATATAAATTCCATGTATTATTATTATTATTATTATTATTAAACAGGCAATGGGGTATGCAGCATGCTCTGAAACACAACCACTGACCCTGTGAGCATCATACAGCAGTAACAGCATCATACAGCAGTAACAGCATCATAACAGCAGTAACAGCATCAATACAGCAGTAACAGCATCATACAGCAGTAACAGCATCATAACAGCAGTAACAGCATCATAACAGCAGTAACAGCATCATAACAGCAGTAATAGCATCATAACAGCAGTAATAGCATCATACAGCAGTAATAGCATCATAACAGCAGTAACAGCATCATAACAGCAGTAACAGCATCATAACAGCAGTAACAGCATCATAACAGCAGTAATAGCATCATAACAGCAGTAATAGCATCATAACAGCAGTAATAGCATCATACAGCAGTAATAGCATCATACAGCAGTAATAGCATCATAACAGCAGTAATAGCATCACAACAGCAGTAATAAACACAATAAGAAAACCCACAAAACTAGCAACATTATAAAGAACACCCCCCCCCCCCCAAACCAGCCACACTATAAAGAACCCCCCCAAACCAGCCACACTATAAAGAACCCCCCCAAACCAGCCACACTATAAGAACCCCCCAAACCAGCCACACTATAAAGAACCCCCCCAAACCAGCCACACTATAAAGAACCCCCCAAACCAGCCACACTATAAAGAAAACACCCAAAACCAGCCACACTATAAAGAAAAACCCAAACCAGCCACACTATAAAGAAACCCCAACCACACACATAAAGAACCCCCCAAACCAGCCACACTATAAAGAAAACCCCAAAACCCAGCAGCCCTCTCTGTCACCAGGGTGGAAGCACTAGGACTTCATACCCCACCCAGTAACAGAAGGCAGAGAGGTCAGAGAAAGACACCAGCCATACTATGAAAGGAAAAAACAAACCAGCCACACTCTAAAGAAAAAAACCCACACCAGCAGTGGCCCCCCCCCTGTCTGTGACTGACCAGGAGGCGGCCTCCACGAAGCGCAGCCCCTCCAGATGAAGAAAACCCACAAAACCAGCCACACTCTAAAAAACCCACAAAACCAGCCACACTCTAAAGAAAACCCACAAAACCAGCCACACTCTAAAGAAAACCCACAAAACCAGCCACACTCTAAAGAAAACCCACAAAACCAGCCCACTATAAAACCCACAAAACCAGCCACACTCTAAGAAAACCACAAACCAGCCACACTCAAAGAAAACCCACAAAACAGCCACACCTAAAGAAAACCCAAACAGCACACTCTAAAGAAAACCCACAAAACAGCACACTATAAAACCCCCACACAAATCCAGCAGCCCCCCCCCATGACTGACTGACCAGGGAGGCGGCCCTACACACTCTAAAGAAAACCCCCAAAAGCAGTGGCCCTCTCTCTCTGTGACTGACCAGGGAGGCAGCCTCCACGATGCGCAGCCCCTCCAGCGTGACGTTGATGAAGACGCGCTGCTTGTGCTGCCCCCCCGCCTTCACCCCCTCCTTCAGCCGCAGTATGGTCTCCTGGCACATCTCGTCACCACGCGCCTCCGCCACCTCCTCCGTGCCGATGATCTTGGCCCGGTAGCTGATGCCGTTCCCTTCAAATCTAGCCTGGTCTGCTGTCAGGAACACACGCAGAGTTCAACAACAAAGATGATAAAAAATAAAATAAAAAAACAACCAAAGATAATCAATATGTTGCTGACTAATTTTAGCTTTAAAAAAACATGATTTTTTTAATACCAACAATAAAGTAAACTAGTATTCCCCCCAAACCCCCCCCAAAAAAACCCAACAAAACAAACCAACAAACAAACAGACAGAACAAAAACAAATTTTCATCAAGAAATACTGAGCTCACTAAGCCATGTTAGTCTTCTTCTCTTTTTTGTAACACAACCTGTCAACTTATAAGTGATCTGCAAGGTGTTAAGCTGGGGAACACCTAACACCAAATAGCAAAGAAGGTGAGAATACACTTACCCTTTGGCTTCTTGGACATTGTGGATGTTTTTGTGCGTCGTCCTCAGATCTGAAAATGAAGTTGAAATTTTTAAAACAGCTGTACATACTATACAGTCAGAGAAAGTATGTCTGACTGTGTGTGTGCATGTGTGTAGATGTGTGTGTGACTCTGTGTGTGTGACCCTGTGTGTGTGTGTGTGTGCACGTGCATGCATGCGTGTATGTGTGTGTGTGCGTTGTGTCTGTGTGCATACACATGTATGTGTATGCATGCTTCCAATATATACACTTTTTTTTTCTAGCTCTCCCTCTTTCTCTCTCTCTCTCACTCCCTCCCTCTCTCTCACACACACACACACACACACACACACACACACACACACACACACACACACACACACACACACATACACACACACACACACACACACACATACACACATACACACACTCACACACACACTCTAACCCACTCTCACTCGCACGCACACACTCACCCACCCACCCTCCCTCCCTCACACACACACACACACACACACACACACACACACACACACACACACACACACACACACACACACACACACACACACACACACACACACACACACACCCACTACCTCTCTGAAGTGGCCTGTCTCTCTCTCTCTCTTTCAATTCCCTGTCAGCAATGTCCAAATCCAATTTGCCAAGCAGCACAAACTCACACTCTTTTATCCTAACATCCCAACACAAATTCCCCATCTGTGCCACACTTTGCCTGCCTCCACAAGTCATCATATCTGTCGACCAATCACCAAAGAGGGTGGCAACGTATAACCGGAATGAAACAAAAGATGTGAACCCAGCTGTGTCATGCCTAACATTAATTAATTAGCAATCAAACTTCAACACAGTCACACTCTCCTTCCTTTCTCTCACCAAAGAAGTGATAGCCTTCGTAAATTTCTCTCAACAAAGAAGTGATAGCCTTTGTAAAATATAAAAATGTCTGTTGTGATCTAAACACACCCTCCTTCCATCCACCTACTTCTCCCTCCCCCTACTCACCCACCCCTATTCTATCCATTGTTCTTCTCTCCATGTCCTAGGAGTTGTCTGCTAGCAAACTACATGATCATGTGTAATCATGAATATTCATGAGCCCTGATGTCAATTGTGTTATAAATACCCAAGTTAGGCTAAATCTGGTGGCTAGGTTAGGGAGTGTTGACTCATTGCACAATGATTGTGAGATAACCGGTCATGGCGACTGCATGCATCACAGAATGTCAGGACTAGGTCAGAAATACTGCAGCTTCTGTCTCTTGTTCCTTTTATCGCTGTAGCATCATCACAGAATGTCAGGACTAGGTCAGAAATACTGTAGCTTCTGTCTCTTGTTCCTTTTATCGCTATAGCATCATCAGAGAATGTCAGGAGAAATACTGCAGCCTGTCTGTTGTTCCTTTTATCGCTATAGCATCATCAGAGAATGTCAGGACTGAGTCAGAAATACTCCAGCTTCTGTCTCTTGTTCCTTTTATCGCTACAGCATCATCAGAGAATGTCAGGAGAAATACTGCAGCCTGTCTGTTGTTCCTTTTATCGCTGTAGCATCATCAGAGAATGTCAGGAGAAATACTGCAGCCTGTCTGTTGTTCCTTTTATCGCTGTAGCATCTTCAGAGAATGTCAGGAGAAATACTGCAGCCTGTCTGTTGTTCCTTTTATCGCTGTATATAGCTGAGTCAGGGGTAACTGAACACAGTATAGATGCTTCTTGATGTTGACAGTTAAGGGTATAAAATAATGATAGCAATGAACAGTAAGATAATCACCATGCTGACACTGGCAACAACTAACAACATTCATGAGAATGATGATGATAAGTGATAATCATGATGATAATAATGATGATGAAAAATGGTACATCACAATGGTCTACTCTTCCGGAAGGCACAAAGTTTTAATGTGCGCGCAAGATGTTCTGCCTGCATTCCCACACAGGACCCAGTTTACAGTATTATGGGAAGGATTTTTGGTGGGAATGGAGTCAGTCTGACGGATAGCCTAGTGGTCAGAACATTGCGCTTGATGACCCAGGTTCGATTCCTGTACAAGGGTTTTTTTTGCTCTGGAGTTAACATCAGTGCTTACTCCACTCCCCCAAAAGCCCTTCCACGAGACTATAACCAGTGGCCCTGTGTACAACCCATGCACAAATCTTGGGTGCACATTAAATCCTGTTCCACTTTTCATAAGAGTAGGCCATTGTGTGCCATGGGAACAGATGACAAGATTTACAAAACTGCATACACACGGGGACTTGATGTAAAAAGCACATGAGTGCTTATTCTATTATCCTCGATATAAATAAATAAATAAATAAATACGTGGTGGGCAAAAACTGTCTCACCCAAAAATCTCACCTTGGTGAGGAACATGAAGAAAGAAAAAAAAGCCCCAAACAAAACAACTACAGAACAACAAATGTAAGAAAAATCAACCTTGATACAGTTACTGAAAGGACAGCAAAGAGCTGAAAGAAAACTGGAGTGGATGTTTGGTATCTCTGTCATGTGTCTGTGGGGGGCGTCAATGAGCCTATCTACACTGGAGTTTCTATCTATCAGTGCAAACAAATTGATCCAGCTTTGGTTAACTTTTGGAAAGGCTTACAGCGCAATTCAAAACAATTATCGGCTGGCAATTTCAATTCTCTGATAAAGGGTCTAGCTTTTTCTGCCATACATCGGATGACAGTTAAATAAAGCTGATTGAAAGAGTGACTTCGAAGAAACATACAGACAGTAATGTGTATCAGCTTCTTGCAACGCCCACGAAAGTAAGTATTGTAAAGGTATTGACGGCTGATATTTTCTTCAAAACTTTTGAAAAAGGAAAAGCTCTTACAAAGTCCCCTATCTGGCACAAAAACATCACCAGCAAATCTGGAACTCCTTTTTTTTCAAACTCCAAAAACAATCTACTTACTTTCAGTACCAGCAGCAGCGGCAGACGACAATGCGAGGCGATTGTCTTTTCACTGACAAGTCCGAAAAGTGCCTCATTTGCATAGTGACTCCCCGGATGTGAACCCTTGACCTCTTGATATACTTTCCAAAATGAAACCGCTTCACCACAAAGTTCATCGAGACACATGGATCTTTTTATTGATTGATGCATACACTGAACCTGATACTGTTTTATGCTAAAGATGATATGTGGATGTCACAAACATTCAAATCATAGCATTTCTCATGCAAACTTACGAGATACACCAGTGATCGGGAAAGGGGGGCGTGGCTCGACCTACCTCCGAGCAGCTATCGCCGATGAACCAATCATTGCGCTCTTTTGCCGGCACAAATCTTCGATGACCTTCACCTTCTTATATATTTTTTTTCTAATATCGCGTAGTCTAGTACACAATAGGGGCACCACTAGATATTTTGAAACCAGCTTCCTTCACGATGGATGCAATCCCCATCCCCTCACACACACACACACACACACACACACACACACACACACAATAATATGCACGCACGCACGCGCGCGCGCGCACACACACACACACACACACACACATGGGATAGCCTAGTGGTCAGGACATTGCGCTGGCAATTTGACGACCCGAGTTCGATTCCCGTTGGAGGGGATTTTTCCTCTGGAGTTAACATCAGTGCTGACTCCACTCTCCCCAAAAGTCTTTCGGATGAGACTGTAAACCGAGGCCCCTTGTGCGAACGCACGCAGAACATCTTGCGCACACCTTGAATCCTGTTCCATTTTTGTAAGAGTAGGCCATTGTGTGCCGGTGGGAACAGATTACAATATTTACACAACTGCATACACACGGGGACTGGATGTAAAAAAAAAGCACATGAGTGCTTATCCCATTACCTTGATATAAAAGAATAAGAAGAAGAAGAATGCACCCTCTCTCCAGTTAAAGTACCATTTGGAAATAAAATTTTGACTTGACTTGAGAGGCAAGGTTGGCATATTAAATGAAATGATGAAATCTATTACTCCAGATATACTAGGTATAGTAGAGTCACTTTTTAATGTTGTTTTTGATACAGGGTTGTGTTGACATGCATGGAAAGGGGAATCAATATTCCTGTCCACAAAGGTGGATGCCCCCTAAAGCCTGAAAACCACAGAGGAATCACATTGGCACACACCTTGGGTTAATTATTTTGCCAGATATTCAACAACACAATATGCCATTATTTAGAAACAAATAACAAACTTGCTAAAGAAAAAGCTGGATTTTGAAAGATATGTAGAACTTCAGACCACATTTTCGTTTTAAGTATAAACTAGTTGATATATGCAAAACTTGTGTTTCTGTTTTGTGGATTTTCAGAGGGCTTTTGATAGTATTTGGCATCATGCTTTAATGGTTGAAAAAGCATGCCTTTGGAATAATTGGTAAATGCCTCAATCGGATTGAAGATATGTATACAGATGCCACAATACATACAAAAGAGAAAGATAGGTTATGGGAAGAAATAGAAGTAAAAGTTGGAGTCCATCAAGGCAACACACTAAGTCCCACACTTTTTGATATCTACATTAATGACATCTTTCAACATATAGGTATCATTGATTCTCCCTATATAACAAAGAATGATGTGGTCCCAGGTTTGATGTATGCAGAATGATCTTATATTGTTATCAAACATAAAATCAGGTCTCCTATCGAAACGGATAAATTGCACACAAGTATTGTTTAAAATAGGGACTCAAATAAAACAAAGAGAAAAAACAAAGCTATAAGCTTCACAAAATCTTAACCTAAAATCCATATTCATTTCAAAAGTCCCGTTTTGAAGACTTCCTAGAAAATCTCCACATTTACTACCAGTGTGTCTTGCTCCCACTCTTCCTAGAAAATCTCCACATTTACAACCATAGTGTATATGCTCCCACTCTTCCTAGAAAATCTCCACATTTACTACCAGTGTGTCTTGCTCCCACTCTTCCCTCCATATGTTGCTTCCTCACTGATTTGATAGCAAAGCCAATAACCAATGAGAACCATTTTACAGGACACCTCTCTTGCTTATTATCCCCCCTCCTCCCCAGACACAAATAAATCAGTGAAAGGTCTGCCTATTAATAGAAATGTCACAACTGTGAAGGTGTTTTTTTTTTAACAAACTACATGTGTTACTGGCCATGGCATGAAATGAGTGAGGGTCCTGCATGGTTGAAAGCTATCTGTCAACAAAAGTTTATCACTGCAACCTATTTTTAAGCATCAGGGGAAAAAGAATGTTGAAGTGTATGTAGGTCGAAATTGGTTACTTGATTAGTTGATAGGATATCTGGTGAACTTACCAAATGTGCTTTAATGGCTAAGAGTGCATGAAGATATATCCATCTAGATAGAGTGAACTTTGAATGTGGAACTTGTTTTAAGCATAATGTTATTTTTATAGAGATACTTCTGTCATGTGTGTGTGCGTGATTGTTTGCATATGCCCAACCTTTGTGGTTTATACATTTTATTTTCAGTGTCTCATCTTTGGTTATTTTCAAGTGTTTAGCAAGTGCATTCTGAAGTACTCATTTATCATCATTATGTCCAAATATCTATTATTTTCAAGCGTTTAGCAAGTGTATGCTGAAGAATGCTCATTTATCATCATTATCTGTCCAAATGTCTATTATTCTCAAGTGTTTAGCAAGTGTATGCTGAAGAGTACTCATGTTTAATCATTATCTGTCCAAATAAAAGTCAACTCTTGGAAGTCCAGCTTCTCTGTTTTTCATGATTTTCCTGCTTTTGCATCATTCTGTTTGTACATTCAGAGCAAGTTCATTCTTCCATGTTAGGAAACTCATTCAGCCTCCACGGAAATTGTGTGCCACCATAGGAATGTTAAGTTATGTTTGCTTCAGCTGATATTGAATGATAGAATGCGATATCTTTACTTTTCCCATGATATTCCCTCTTCAACTGATATTGAATGATAGAATGCAATATCTTTACTTTTCCATGATATTCCCTCTTCAGCTGATATTGAATACTTTTCCATGATATTCCCTCTTCAGCTGATATTGAATGATAGAATGCAATATCTTTACTTTTCCCATGATATTCCCTCTTCAGCTGATATTGAATGATAGAATGCAATATCTTTACTTTTCCCATGATATTCCCTCTTCAGCTGATATTGAATGATAGAATGCAATATCTTTACTTTTCCCATGATATTCCCTCTTCAGCTGATATTGAATGATAGAATGCAATATCTTTACTTTTCCCATGATATTCCCTCTTCAGCTGATATTGAATGATGGAATGCAATATCTTTACTTTTCCACGACATTCCCCCTTACAGATGTTTGTATAGTCCAGCAAGCTCCTTCTCCACGTCAAAAAAATGATTAACCCCTTGGGGAAAACGGGCAACTGTATAGGACCACACAGCTACACTGGTTTCAGCTTACATGAAAGAATGCAATATCACCACTTTGGGTTTTATTTTTCTCAATTGTTTAAAAATTGTTTGTTTTCTGAAGGCACATGACAAGATTACTTTCTTCTTCAGTGCTTTTTCCCATTTTTATATTTGGTTTTGTTTGTTTTCTGATGGCACATCACATGACAACATCACTTTCTTTTTCTGTGCTTTTTGGATTTTTCCTTGAGATTTCTTCTTGTTCACTCACTCACTCAGTCCCATGTCCCAAAGGACGTAGGGGGGACATGAGAGAAGACGCAACAGAGATCTTTTTCCATGCTTCACGATCCTGTGTGGCTAGTAGGAGGTGTTGCAGGGGTTGGGCGGTCCAGTCTTTGATGTTGTCAACCCATGATTTCTTTTGGCGGCCTCTTCTTCTCTTGCCCTCGACTGTTCCTTGCAGGATGGTTTTTGCTAGGGTGTTGTGTCTTGTGGTGTGACCAAACCACATCAGCTTTCTCCTCTTTATGGTGGAGAGCAAAGGCTCTTGGGGGCCCACACGCTTTTTGATTTCTTCTTTCACATAGTTATTGGTCTTGTGTTCTTTGTATGATATTTTGAGAAGTCTTCTGTGGCACTTGTTCTCGAATGCTTGGATTCTCCTCTCTAACTCTGCTGTCAGAGTCCATGATTCACAGCCATATAGGAGGATAGATATCACGAGAGATTTGTAAAGGTGGTATTTGGTGCCGAAGCTGATGTTGTTGCTTCTGATGATCTTCTCGAGTCTGACTAGAGCAGATGTTGCTGTTGCAATGCGAGCTTTCACTTCATTGTTTGATGTGCCATCTTTTGTTAGGATGGAGCCTAAGTATTTGAATTGGCTCACCTCTTCTAGTGTTTCTCCATTCATCTTTATTTCTGTGATGTCATTACTTGCGCTGTTGACCATGATCTTTGATTTCTCTGTACTGACCTCCATGCCGTATGCGCTCGCTCGATCTGTTAAATTGTCTGTGAGGATTTGCAGTTCTTGTTTGCTGCTGCCCATGAGGTCAATGTCATCTGCAAATCTGAGGTTGCAAAGGGGTCTTCCACCAATGGAGATGGAAGTGTGGTGGTTTTGCAGTGTCTCTGTCATGATGTTTTCGAGGAAGAGGTTGAAGAGTACAGGTGAGAGAAGGCAGCCCTGGCGAACCCCAACCGTGGTCTTGAAGAACTCGCCCACGTGGTTGTTCATGAAAACTGCACTTTTTGCGTTCTCGTACAGAGCCTTGATGACTTCAATTAGGCAGCTGTCAATGTTGAAGTGCCTGAGTACTTGCCAGAGGCCGTCATGCCATACCCTGTCAAAGGCCTTTTTGAAGTCTATGAAATTGTGGTACAAGTCTTTTTGGTGTTGGAGATGCTTCTCTATCAGAATTCTCAGATTGAAAATTTGTTCCATTGTGCTGCGTTTTGGTCTAAAGCCCGCTTGTTCTTCTGCCAGGAGTTTTTCTGCTTGGTTTTTCAGTCTGTTGAGGACTACCTGCAGCATGATCTTGCTAGGATGACTTATGAGACTGATGGTTCTGTAGTTCTGACATTTCTTGAGGTTTCCTTTCTTTGGCAGGGGTATTACAAGAGACTGTGTCCATTCTTTTGGCCATTCTTTGGTGTCGTGGATCTTCTGACAAAGCTCTGTGAATCGCCTTGCTGTTTCATTCCCTCCATTTTTTATGAGTTCAGCTGGGATGTTATCAATTCCAGGGGACTTCCCCTTCTTCAATTGTTTAATAGCTGCATCTACTTCACACCTTAGTATTGGTGGGTCTTTATCTTGGTGTTCAGGGGGTTTGTCAGAAACTATGTTGGTATCTGGGCGTAGTGGGTAGTTGTACAATCCCTCACAGTATTCTGTCCAGCGTTGGAGGATGGCATTGTTTTCCGTTAAAAGATTTCCTTCTTTGTCTTCAATAACAGAGGCTTTAGGCTGTGTGGTTTTTGTTAGTGCTTTCAAAGTGTCGTAAGCTGTTTTGCTGTTTCCCTTGGTCATTCCTGCTTCGATGTTGTTGCATTGTTCTTCTATCCACCCTTCTTTGGCTTCTCTCATCTTTTTCCTCACTTCTCTGTGGCTATCCATGTACTTCTTGTAAGCTTCTTGACTTGTGAACTTTTGTTTCTTAAGTTCTCTTCTTTTGTCGCAGAGGTCAAGAACCTCATTTGTCACCCAGGGTTGTTTCTTTGTTCTGCTTCTTCCTAATGTTTCTTCTGCTGCTGTCATTAGCACTTCTTTGATGTTGTTGGCCAATGTGTCCACATCATTGTCGATGGCTGTGAGTGCGGCGAACTTTCCTCCTATGTTGGCTTGGAAGATCTCAACCACTGTTGGGTCTTTGAGCTTTTCCAGGTCGAATCTTATGCGTGGGCTTTTTGGCTGTTGTTTTGCTTTCAGTTTCAGTCTGATGGTGGTAAGTACAAGGTCGTGGTCACTGCCAATGTCAGCTCCTGGGAATGTTCTTGTGTTTGCCTTGTTTATGCTGGATTTGAATCTTTGGGGTGACAGAATGTAATCAATTTGATTATGAATCAGACCATTTGGTGAGTGCCAGGTTGATGTTCTGGATGGCTTGTGAGGGTGGAGTGTGTTAGCCAAAGTAAGTTTGTGCTTCTTTGCGAATTCCAGCAGCCGCTGTCCTCTGTCATTTGTTTCTCCCAGTCCAAATCGTCCTGTGGTTCCTGCCCAGGTGTCATAGGCATCAGGTCCCACCTTAGCATTCCAGTCGCCTTCCACAATAAGGATGTCTTTTTGGGGCGCTTTGGAGATGACGTTTTCAAGTTCTTCATAGAATTCTTCTATCTGATCATCATCGTAGTCAGATGTTGGAGCATACACTTGGATGATGGTGAGATTCTGGGGTTTTGCAGAAACTCTGATTGAGATGAGTCTGCTGGATACTGGTGTGCAGCTGATGATGCTTGATACAATCTCTTTCCTGACAATAAAGCCTACTCCTTGTTGATGTAGTTTCTCTTCTCCGCTGTACCATATTTTGTGGCCGTCTTGCGTGGTTGTTTCTCCGAAGCCAATCCATCTGACTTCCGCAAGCCCTATGATGTCCCATTTATACCTCTGTAATTCATGTGTGAGTTCCTGTACTCTTCCTGTTTGGTACAGAGTCCTTACATTCCATGTACCAATGGTTGCCCCTTTAGCTGGAAGCTTTAGACTTGGTTCTGCCCCAGTAGCACACTTGTCGCTCCCACCCTGGAGGCTTGCAGTGGGTAGCGCGGTCGTTGTTGATCCAGGCCTCGACCGATCCGGCATGTCTTTCTGTTTTGTTTTTCTCATCATGTCCTTGCAGTGGGCTTGAGGAAGCTTGGTGGCGCCCATCTCCTCTCCAAGACTCCTACTGGTGGATAAGAATGCACCAGCCCCTCACAACGTTTCGCCTGCCAGTAGAACGGTTACCGGGGTGTGGGTGGGTTAAGGACCCGGACCCAGAAGTGAGAGTTGAGTGCCAAGTGAGGACCAGTGCTCCCGTCCATCCCGAAGGATGCTACTGCCAGGTTTACAAAGGTACCACCTCTCCTTAAGCACCCCATACACCCCTCTTCTTGTTACCTAGCTTTTAATCGTGGGAAAGGTAAAGATATTGCATTCTATCATTCAATATCAGCTGAAGCAAACATAACTTAGCTTGGAATATCAATATTTTCTTGCATTTATTTACTCTTTGGTCAGGCTTTAAGTAAGAAAAAACCAGAAACAAACAACTGATGTTTTCTTTGGTGTCGATGGCAAACGACTTTTAAATTATGGTATTTTCGTGAGGTTTGATTATTGATTCTTATGCTGCAGAAGCTTGGAAATGATGTTATATATTTTTTATACCTTGTATTGCATTTGTACAGTGTTGCTTTGTATTCGATTGTACTGTATAGCACTGTATTGTTACGTTACAATGTTGCTTTGTATTCTATTGTACTGTATTGCATTGTATTGTATTGTTTTGCATTGTACAGTGTTTCCTTGTATTCTATTGTACTGTATGTTTTGCATTGTACTGTATACTACTTTAGGGCACATCAGGTATCTCTCCATGAAATGCGTTGCCACTGGTGCACAATTATTGTACAGGTTTTTATTGCCCATGAATAATCATTTTTTGTCTGGGTGAACAAAGTTGGAACTGAACCTTCCAATTTTGCCAGGGCAGTCGGGAGGGGGGGGTACCTGCTGCTCTCTCCAATCTTCAACTGTCCAGAATTCTTTTGACATGCCCAAGTTCTGTTCGCAAGTAAGCCGGTTCCATTCATATTCCGTTTTCTGCAGTTCTCAGTGTGTCAGCCTGGTGAGGATAGATGTTGAAATTCCTGACAACTGGTTCTGAATCTCCTCCAAAAGACTGACATTCAGTGGACATTCTCCACTGGTGGCCCTGTGTCAGCCTGCCCTAGTGAGAACAGATTCAGAAATTCCTGACCACTGGTTCTGAATCTCCTCCAAAAGACCCATTTCCATTCCGTTTTCTGCAGTTCTCACATTGTGTCAGTCTGGTGAGGACAGATGCCAGACAAGGCTGGCTCTGATGGACCCAGAACCAGACTGATGTCGCTGCACTGTGTCAGACAGCTAGACATCCAACAAGACTGATGTCACTGCACTGTGTCAGACAGCTAGACATCCAACAAGACTGATGTCGCTGCACTGTGTCAGACAGCTAGACATCCAACAAGACTGATGTCACTGCACTGTGTCAGACAGCTAGACATCCAACAAGACTGATGTCACTGCACTGTGTCAGACAGCTAGACATCCAACAAGACTGATGTCACTGCACTGTGTCAGACAGCTAGACATCCAACAAGACTGATGTCGCTGCACTGTGTCAGACAGCTAGACATCCGACAAGACTGATGTCGCTGCACTGTGTCAGAGAGCTAGACATCCAACAAGACTGATGTCGCTGCACTGTGTCAGAGAGCTAGACATCCAACAAGACTGATGTCGCTGCACTGTGTCAGAGAGCTAGACATCCAACAAGACTGATGTCGCTGCACTGTGTCAGACAGCTAGACATCCGACAAGACTGATGTCGCTGCACTGTGTCAGAGAGCTAGACATCCAACAAGACTGATGTCGCTGCACTGTGTCAGAGAGCTAGACATCCAACAAGACTGATGTCACTGCACTGTGTCAGACAGCTAGACATCCAACAAGACTGATGTCACTGCACTGTGTCAGACAGCTAGACATCCAACAAGACTGATGTCGCTGCACTGTGTCAGAGAGCTAGACATCCAACAAGACTGATGTCGCTGCACTGTGTCAGACAGCTAGACATCCGACAAGAAAACTGGGACAGTATTGAGATCACACAAAACAACAATCCAGCAGAAGTTCTTCTTTTCTCATGACTGGGATGGTCGTGGAGGAGACATGAGAGACGATTCTGCAGCCAGCCGTCGCCATCCAGCCCTGTCCTCCGCCTTCCCAATGAGTGTTGGACTGTCCAGGTGGGTCCACTCCTTGATGTTATCCATCCAGCTTTTGGTTTGTCTAACTCGGCGTCTGCCACCTTCTAGCGTTCCTTGTAGGACTGTCTTGGGGAGGGTGTTGTGGCGTGTGACATGGTCGAACCATGCCAGCTTCCTTTTCTTGACAGTGGCTAGTAGGGGTTCCCGAGGGCCAGCCATCAGTGTGACTTGACTTCGCACAAAGGTGTTTGTTTTCCTATCCTTCCAGGAAATTCCAAGCAGTCGCCTGAAGCCTTTTGTCTCGAACGTCTGGATCCGCTTGGTGGTTTCAGTGGTCATTGTCCAACTTTCGCAGCCGTAGAGCAAGATGGAGATGACCAGGGATCTGAACAATTTGACTTTTGTTTTGAAGCTGATGTTGTCGCTTCTCCATATCTTGTTCAGTTTTGCCATAGCTGATGTTGCCATGGCTAGCCTGGTCAGCAGAAGTTAAGTTGGTGCAAGTGTTTCCCAAAATGTATGACAGTTTTCAAATTTATCATGTATGACATAGTTTTCAAATTTATCATGTATGACATAGTTTTCAAATTTATCATGTATGACACAGTTTTCAAATTTATCATGTATGACACAGTTTTCAAATTTATCATGCACACTAATTTCCACACACAAAGCGCAACAAGGTACTCATAATGTAAATAATATAAAAATCAGGAAGTCCTTTTGTAAGATCTGAACTCTTTTATTTCTCAAATTCTCTCTCTCCTCCTCTCTCTCTCTCTCTCTCTCTTCCTCTCTTTCCTCTCCTTTCCTCTCTCACTCTCTCTCTCTCTCTCACACACACACACACACACACACACACACACACACACACACACACACACACACACACACACACACACACAGCATACATTTTTTTCATTGATAGTAAAAGTAACCAACTAATTAAAAAAAAAAATCTGCAAATAAAAGGTTCACATTTTCTTTTGCTGCCTCATCTTGTGTGGCCACAGAATCAGAGGCAATTTTCTTTTCTTGCATGATGGTCTGACAATGAGGATGAAGTATTAATGCTGCAGGGAAGAGCTTCTGCTCTGAGACTTCAAGGCAGGGCTATACTCTACACTTGCTATAATATATTCCGGTGTCAACCAGGCCCGAGAGACATGGACACCTGCAGTGTTGGTCAGGTAATTTGAGCAACACTCTCAAATTCGCATCCATAAAGTGGATGAAGCTCGACTGTGTGGTCCCAGTCTTCCCACTGAGCCCACAACACACTCACTCTGGGTAGGAGCCGGCCAGAGTCAGAAAAATCCCTATGACTCTTATGGGAGTCAAACCCACGACCTTCCAGTCCATAACCCGTGTTGCTAACCGCTGCACCAAGGCGGCTGGTCAAACGAAGGGTTACATAACCGCTGCACCAAGGCGGCTGGTCAAACGAAGGGTTACATAACCGCTGCACCAAGGCGGCTGGTCAAACGAAGGGTTACATAACCGCTGCACCAAGGCGGCTGGTCAAACGAAGGGTTACATAACCGCTGCACCAAGGCGGCTGGTCAAACGAAGGGTTACATAACCGCTGCACCAAGGCGGCTGGTCAAACGAAGGGTTACATAACCGCTGCACCAAGGCGGCTGGTCAAACGAAGGGTTACATAACCGCTGCACCAAGGCGGCTGGTCAAACGAAGGGTTACATAACCGCTGCACCAAGGCGGCTGGTCAAACGAAGGTTTACATTTATAACCACTGCACAAAGCCTGAAAAATGGACACAGATTTCCTCCCTTAACTGTAACAGAATGCACTGGAAATCACTCTTTAAAAAGACAGAAAACCCATTGCATCAGTCTAGTTCTTCCTGTTAACTGTTTTCAAACATTTTTTCTTTGAATTTTTCAGCATACAGTTTTGCATTTTTACACACAAAAAAAACCTTTTCAAGTCAACATCAATTTTTTTAACACCATCTTAAAATGAGAGACATGGCAGCGCGCTCAGTCTTCATTACACCCCGCCCCCCAACAACAATTTTTTGTTGAATAAAACCCCTAAAATAGGCGATATATATATATATACATTTTATTTTTCTCCAGAATAAAGTCTAGATTGCTGCCACTATCAGGAACTGAGACACCCACAGCTGTCTTTGTTTTTCTCTCTCCACACTCTGGCAGACCACATCTCTGTACACAGCGTGTGGATTAATTATACCACCAGTCTGTAGCTCTGTACACAGCACATGTCGATTAATTAAACCACCCGTCTGTAGCGGACACTCTGGCAGACCACACCTCTGTACACAGTGCCCGATTAAACCACCAGTCTGTAGCTGACATAGCGGCCTGCTGTCTCACTGGGTCTGATGATTTTCACAACCTGAAAAACCAATACAAACACTGATCATTACTGTCCTCTATCTAGTGTTTGGATGATTTTCACAACCTGAAAAACCAATACAAACACTGATCATTACTGTCCTCTATCTAGTGTTTGGATGATTTTCACAACCTGAAAAACGAATACAAACACTGATCATTACTGTCCTCTATCTAGTGTTTGGATGATTTTCACAACCTGAAAAACGAATACAAACACTGATCATTACTGTCCTCTATCTAGTGTTTGGATGATGTTCATTACCTGAAAAATGAATACAAACACTGATCATTACTGTCCTCTATCTAGTGTTTGGATGATGTTCATTACCTGAAAAATGAATACAAACACTGATCATTACTGTCCTCTATCTAGTGTTTGGATGATGTTCATTACCTGAAAAACGAATACAAACACTGATCATTACTGTCCTCTATCTAGTGTTTGGATGATGTTCATTACCTGAAAAACGAATACAAACACTGATCATTACTGTCCTCTATCTAGTGTTTGGATGATGTTCATTACCTGAAAAACGAATACAAACACTGATCATTACTGTCCTCTATCTAGTGTTTGGATGATGTTCATTACCTGAAAAACGAATACAAACACTGATCATTACTGTCCTCTATCTAGTGGGTCTGATGAATGCAATACAAACACTGAATGGTTTCTCTTCTCTGTCATTTATCCATCCACTAGGAAAACCAGTGGTGAAGTCTCCACACACATACTGGGAGGGGACAGCCCAGTGTTTAGTTAGTGCTGCGCTCATCATCTCATGGCCTGGGATTCACCTCTGTAGAGGCGCCCATTTAAAAAAAAAGAAAAAAAAAAGAAAAGAGGTGCCCTTTGATGGGGATTTTTCCTCTGAAGTTAACATCATCACTGACTCCACTCTCCCCAAAAGTTCTTCGGATGAGACAATAAACTGAGGCCCTGTGTGCAAACGCAGGCAGAACATCTTGTGCACACATTAAAAGCCGAATTCCCCTTTTGAAAGAGCAGGCCATTTTGTGTCAGTAGGAACACATGATAAAATGGAAAAACAAACCACACCAGTGTGCTGACAGGGGTTGTGTTTAGGCACCATCCATGAAGTTGGAATGCAGCTACTTTAACCGTGGGTAAAAATGGTCGCATCAGCAAAATCTCACCATGAGGGGAAAAAAAAATCTCACCATGAGTGAACCCCAGTTACTAGCTGAGGAACACACACACACACACACAAATGTACCCACAACAAATCTGGTTCCCTCACTTCATTTCTTCAATTAATAATTAAATTCACCTCTATGGTGCTGAACTGCCCTTTATAACCTAACCTTCAACAGACGTCATCCAGCACTGACAAAACAATAATCTACAATCACTGAGTTGAGTGAATACAACTCTTCACACACATTACACAGAGACAGCAGATCACAGAGAGGTTCATGAACACATATGTAATGCACTTTTCGTCCTTTCCTTTTTTTTTCTTTTTTTTAATGTACACGCCTGACCAATGTGAGCATGTATGTTTGCATAGGAGCGATGGTTGGAGGAATAAACCACTGTAATGACTTGCAATAAAAAACCCTGAAATAACCTGCAGGTTTCTGCACGTCTCATGGCCACTTCTCTACAGCTTCCAGGCCACTGACACCCAAACCTGGAGCTGTCTCACCCTGCTCTCTGTGTGTAGAGATACACAACATCTGCCAATTTTGTTTTTCTTTAAAAAAAATATTTTAAGTAAATCATTTATTTATTTTGTTTTGGGTGTTTTTTTGTGTTGATTTTTATTTTAGATTTTTCTTTAGATCTGCCAAGTGAACACACAAACCTGGGAGTGTCTTAGCCTGCTGCTCTGTGTGTATAGATACAGAAGATCTGCCAACTATTTTTTTCTTTTTTTAATTCATTTCTAAAAAAATGTATTTGTTCATTTATATTGTTTTTTGGTGTTTTTTTTAATAGATTTTTTTTTATCTGCCAAGTGAACACACAACCTGGGAGTGTCTTAGCCTGCTCCGTGTGTGTACAAGAATACTAGTAAATCATATACTGTACTCCATAAATATCCATGAGGTACTTATAACCCTCAGCTATTTATAAATATCCATGAGGTACTTATAACCCTCAGCTATTTATAAATATCCATGAGGTACTTATAACCCTCAGCTATTTATAAATATCCATGAGGTACTTATAACCCTCAGCTATTTATAAATATCCATGAGGTACTTACAACCCTCAGCTATTTATAAATATCCATGAGGTACTTATAACCCTCAGCTATTTATAAATATCCATGAGGTACTTATAACCCTCAGCTATTTATAAATATCCATGAGGTACTTATAACCCTCAGCTATTTATAAATATCCATGAGGTACTTATAACCCTCAGCTATTTATAAATATCCATGAGGTACTTATAACCCTCAGCTATTTATAAATATCCATGAGGTACTTATAACCCTCAGCTATTTACAAATATCCATGAGGTACTTATAACCCTCAGTTATTTATAAATATCCATGAGGTACTTATAACCCAGCCGCCGCTGTAGCCTAGTGGTTAGGGCGTTGGACTCGTAATCTAAAGGTTGCGGGTTCGATCCCAGCTTTTGGCTATGGCGTTGTGCTCTTGGAAAAGGCACTTTACGGCTATTTTCTCACCCCACCCAGGTGTAAAAGGGGTACCAACCTTGTGTTGGGGGTTAACCCTGCGATAGACTGGCGTCCTATCCAGGGGGGAGTCTATGACTCTCAGTCGCTTAACGCCACAGAAACGGGATAAGCACCGGCCTGATGAGCCTTAGGCTCGGGACAGACTTTAACTTTAACTACTTATAACCCTCAGCTATAAATATCCATGAGTTATAATCTCAGCTATACGGATTTCACAACAAACATGGTGAAGAAAATATAGAAAAAATCTGCATATCTGAATATTTTTGTGGACATTTTTTAAAATTATGCGCATGCATAGAAAGTGCATAACTAAATCAAACTTGTTATTCAATTTAGACGTTTGCAAGACTTGATAAACACAGGTCCACATGTGTATGACAAAAAAAATCACAGGATCAATGTGCAACAGTGTTTTTTTCATTTTTTAATTTTTAGTTGTTTTTTCAACAGTTACAATCCAATTCTACACTTTTAACAATAAACAAAAAACCGCAAATACAAAAATACAAACGAAACTAAGTAAACAATCTAATGTATTACATATCATCCATATGCAATTTTGACTTCTTGCAATAAATATAGTTTTTAAGACTAAATAGCAAATATACCCTACTAATATACTATATATATATATAATATAATGAAGAGACAAGAGATGAAGAGAGAGAGAGAGAGGAGAACACAGAAGAGAGAATAAGCAGAGAGGTCAGAGAGGGAGGAGAGGAGGGAGGTGAGAAGAGGAAAGGAGTAGAGGGGAGCAGAGAGAGGGGGCGAAAGGAGGAGAGAACAGAGATTTTTGCCTTTAAGATTTGCCCGCTCACCTGTCTCGCTTCAGGCGACATAGGCCACAGATCGCTGCGGATCTGGGCAGCTGGGATTCTGTTCAGTTTGCTGGGAATCCTAAGGAAAATCCAACACAACTATCCTGATGTAGTACATTTGAAAAAGCATACAAAAGCAATATAATAACACATAAATCATACAAATACTGATGTAACAATTAGCAATAAAACATACAAAACAATAAATAAACATAAATCATTCAATAACCTTATGTTGACATTATCAACAAAGCATACAAAAGAATGATAACACATAAATCATTAATAACCTGGACTGTGTGACATTTTCAACAAGCATACAAAAGAATAATAACACATAAACATTAATAACTGATGTTTACCAAAAAGCATACACAACAATAGTTAAGACAGAAGTCAAGAGTAACCTGACTGTGTCATGCTGTCATGAATTATCTATAATACTGACTTGTCATCTTCAATGATATCATCAAACGTATGTTCAACTGCTGTTTGATTATTACAATACGATGTGTCAGCGCATGAATTAATACATAACCTGCTGTGTTCACTGCTGCATGATTATCATTCAAAACCTGAGTGTCACGCGAATGAGATTATCATAAAGACCCGATGCACTGCTGTCAAGGATATCATAAATAACGACTGTGTCAAGTGTCATGAATTATCATTACAATAACCGATGTGCCACTGCTGCAATGATATCATTATCAATAACCTTGTGAATGCTTGTAAGAGATTATGCTTTACATTATGTTCTGTTAATTGATTATCTTACAGTGAACCTACTTCATTGTACAATGTATTCATGGCAAATAACATGCTGTGTCATGCTGTGTGCTCTGCTGCTGTCCTGTACAGCACCAGAGCGGAAGCCGTGTTCGGTATGATATAACTTCAGAGCGTCTTGATGTAACTTCAGAACAAGTCACTTTTGCCGTTTTAACGATCAACTGATTTTTCGAAGATGCGAGAAATTTTACTGTTCCATGATTTTCCAAGAAATCAGCGCTTCTATAAATGAAGAGCCGTGGTTTGCTATGTTCCGACCGCATTCCAATTTTCGACACCACTTGCGAATGAAAAGTTCAACTTTCACTAGCAAGTAGCCTGATGCGAGAGATGTCGTGCAGGTTTCAAACCTTACTCGGCAAAACGAACAGCCAATTTTGCTGCTTATGCATCTATATCGCAACTGTACCTCTTTTAGCCCCATCCTGGCCTGTTAGCGTCATTTTGCATTCACTCCGCGTCTTTCTTTGCTTTAAATAAGTGTATCAGTTTGGTCTGTTTCTCCGCGAGTTTACACCGCTTTCCGCCATTTTGTTTTGAAGATACTGTTGTGCGCATGCGTCATCAGGGGAGATAAGTAACTGAACGATAGGGCCTAGCAGACGATGTAACGCGAGATGATCGGCATCGCTGAACGATAGAAGACGACGTTTTCGATTTCCGGATTTTTCGTTGACAAAAATCGGATTTTGATTTATAAAATCGTATTTCCGTATTTTCCAACTTTTTCCGGAACAAATACGGAAAAAATACGGAAGGTTGCACAGGTCTGCAGGATCAATATGTAAAGAAAGTGTGTTTTTTGCTTATTTTTTTAATTTGTTTTGTTGTTTTTTTAACAAGTAAACAATCTACACTAAAAAAAACAAAAAACCCAAAAAAACAAACAAACAAACAAACAAAAAGTAAACAATCTACACTGTATTACATATCATCAATATGCTTTTGACTTCTTTGCAATAAATATAGTTTTAGAAGCACCT
This sequence comes from Stramonita haemastoma, assembly GCA_030674155.1. Taxonomy (NCBI): domain Eukaryota; kingdom Metazoa; phylum Mollusca; class Gastropoda; order Neogastropoda; family Muricidae; genus Stramonita; species Stramonita haemastoma. Next base: position 1,141,456 of record CM060322.1, read on the forward strand.
AAATATGCAAAATATACCATATATATTATATATATATATATAATATATATATATATATATATAATATATATATATATATATATATATATATATGAGAGAGAGAGACAGAGAGAGACAGAGAGAGAGAGAGACAGAGAGAGACACAGAGAGAGAGAGAGAGAGAGAGAGAGAAGAGAGAGAGAGAGAGAGAGAGAGAGAGAGAGAGAGAGAGAGAGAGAGAGAGGGAAAGGGAAAGGGAGAGAGACAGAGATCTATCTGCCCTCTGTGTCTGCCCGCTCACCTGTCCTCGCTTCAGGCCGAAGTAGCGGGCCACAGGATCCCCCTGCTGGATTCTGGGCAGCTGGGATTCTTTCAGTTTGCTGGGAATCCCTTAAGGAAAATCCAACACAACTACCTGACTGTAATTAACATTTAGCAACAAAGCATACAAAAGAAATAATAACACATAAATCATACAAATACCTGAGCTTGTAACATTTAGCAATAAAACATACAAAACAATAAATAACACATAAATCATTCAATAACCTTACTGTGTGACATTTATCAACAAAGCATACAAAAGAATAGATAACACATAAATCATTCAATAACCTGACTGTGTGACATTTATCAACAAAGCATACAAAAGAATAAATAACACATAAATCATTCAATAACCTGACTGTTTACCAACAAAGCATACACAACAATAGTTAAGACAGAAGTCACACGATAACCTGACTGTGTCACTGCTGTCAATGAATTATCATTATAATAACCTGACTGTGTCACTGCTGTCAATGAATTATCATTACAATAACCTGACTGTGTCACTGCTGTCAATGAATTATCATTACAATAACCTGACTGTGTCATTGCTGTCAATGAATTATCATTACAATAACCTGACTGTGTCACTGCTGTCAATGAATTATCATTACAATAACCTGACTGTGTCACTGCTGTCAATGAATTATCATTACAATAACCTGTGTCACTGCTGTCAATGAATTATCATTACAATAACCTGACTGTGTCACTGCTGTCAATGAATTATCATTACAATAACCTGACTGTGCCACTGCTGTCAATGAATTATCATTACAATAACCTGTGTAACTGCTGTCAATGAATTATCATTACAATAACCTGACTGTGTCACTGCTGTCAATGAATTATCATTACAATAACCTGACTGTGTCACTGCTGTCAATGAATTATCATTACAATAACCTGACTGTGTCACTGCTGTCAATGAATTATCATTACAATAACCTGACTGTGTCAATGCTGTCAATGAATTATCATTACAATAACCTGACTGTGTCATTGCTGTCAATGAATTATCATTACAATAACCTGACTGTGTCACTGTTGTCATCTGTTTTCATTACAGAAACTGCAGTCAATGTGTTAATCCAGTTTTCCCCACCCCACACAAAGGAACATTTATTCAGTTTTCCCCACCCCACACAAAGGAACAGTTAATCTAGTTTCCCCCACCCCACACAAAGGAACAGTTAATCTCGTTTTCCCCACAGTTAATCTCGTTTTCCCCACAGTTAATCTCGTTTTCCCCACAGTTAATTCAGTTTTCCCCACAGTTAATCTATGTTTTCCCCACAGTTAATCTCGTTTTCCCCACAGTTAATCTAGTTTTCCCCACAGTTAATCTCGTTTTCCCCACAGTTAATCTAGTTTTCCCCACAGTTAATCTAGTTTTCCCCACAGTTAATCTAGTTTTCCCCACAGTTAATCTAGTTTTCCCCACAGTTAATCTCGTTTTCCCCACAGTTAATCTCGTTTTCCCCACAGTTAATCTCGTTTTCCCCACAGTTAATTCAGTTTTCCCCACAGTTAATCTAGTTTTCCCCACAGTTAATCTCGTTTTCCCCACAGTTAATCTAGTTTTCCCCACAGTTAATCTAGTTTTTCACCTTCACAGTTAATCTAGTTTTCCCCACAGTTAATCTAGTTTTCCCCACAGTTAATCTAGTTTTCCCCACAGTTAATCTAGTTTTCCCCACAGTTAATCTAGTTTTCCCACAGTTAATTCTAGTATTATCTTCCCCACAGTTAATCTAGTTTTCCCCACAGTTAATCTCGTTTTCCCCACAGTTAATCTAGTTTTCCCCACAGTTAATCTAGTTTTCCCCACAGTTAATCTAGTTTTCCCCACAGTAATTAATCATAGTTTTTCCCCAAGTATCTAGTTTACATAAACTAGTTTTCCCCACAGTTAATCTAGTTTTTTCCCCACAGTTAATCTAGTTTTTTCCCCACAGTTAATCTAGTTTTCCCCACAGTTAATCTAGTTTTCCCCACAGTTAATCTATTTTTTCCCCAGCCCCCACAAAGGAACGTTAATCTAGTTTTCCCCACAGTTAATCTAGTTTTCCCCACAGTTAATCTAGTTTTCCCCACAGTTAATCTAGTTTTCCCCACAGTTAATCTAGTTTTCCCCACAGTTAATCTAGTTTTTCCCCACAGTTAACTATTTCCACAGTTAATCTAGTTTTCCCCACAGTTAATCTAGTTTTCCCCACAGTTAATCTAGTTTTCCCCACAGTTAATCTAGTTTTTTCCCCAGCCCCCACAAAGGATACTATCTGGCCAGCAGCTCCGTCTTTTCCTCCACTGTCATCACCACGTGTTCAGGAACCAGCTGTCAGGGACACAGCACACAGTGACTGCACTATTCCTTCTTGCACACACTCTCTCACACACACACACACACACACACACACACACACACACACACACACACACACACACCACACACACACACACACACACACACACACACACACACACACACCACACACACCACACACACCACACACACACCACACACACACACACACAACACACACACACACACACACACAACACATATCTTACACTCAGCCCCTTAACAACCTCCAAGAAATACTCTCACGACTGTATCTGAGAAAAAAAAATATATCAAAGAAATATTGCATTGCATTGTATAGTAGAGGTCCACTCTGAAGGTAGCTGCATTCCAGCTTCAGAGACGATGTTCAAATACAACACCAGTGTCCAAAACTGTTGTCATCCATTTCTACTAGCACAAAATGGCCTACTCTTCTGAAAGGCAGAAGATGTTTTAACATGTGCACAAGCTGTTCTGTGTTTGTTCCCACAGAGGACCTTAGTTTACAGTGAATTTAAGTCTCATCTGAAGGATTTTATGGGGAGTGGAGTCAGAACTGACGTCAACTCCTGAGGAAAAATCAGTGACTTTAAGTCTCATCTGAAGGATTTTATGGGGAGTGGAGTCAGGACTGACGTCAACTCCTGAAGAAAAATCATCTGAAGGACTTTAAGAGTAATGGGTCAGGACTGTCGTTAACTCCTGAGAAAAAATCATCTGAAGGACTTTAAGAGTAGTGGAGTCAGGACAGACCTGACTCCTGAGGAAAAATCCTGAGGGTGCCTGCCTCAGCGATGGCTGATCTGGGGCCATCAGATCACAAGCACAACCCTCCAACCACATAACCACCTCCCCCACCCATCCACCTTTGGAATATGTGGCAGGTTCAACAGATTTCTTACCGATCACGTGAAAAAACCACCACCAAACCCCAGCAAAACAACAGAAAGTCTACAATCAACCACAGGCAAAAGTGCCCAAGCTACAGTCAGATCCATCCACAGCAAGGCAAGTAAAGTCTAGGCATCTGTACCGTGTAGAAAAAAAAAGAAAAAAAAAAGGCATCTGTACCATGTAAAAAGAAAAAAAAGGCATCTGTGTGTACCATGTAAAAAAGAAAAAAAGGCATCTATGTATCTGTGTGTACCATGTAAAAAAGAAAAAAGGCATCTATGTATCTGTGTGTACCATGTAAAAAAGAAAAAGAAGGCATCTGTGTGTACCATGTAAAAAAGAAAAAAAGGCATCTATGTACCTGTGTGTACCATGTAAAAAAGAAAAAAAGGCATCTATGTATCTGTGTGTATGTACCATGTAAAAAAGAAAAAAAGGCATCTATGTATCTGTGTGTACCATGTAAAAAAGAAAAAAGAAGGCATCTGTGTGTACCATGTAAAAAAGGAAAAAAGGCATCTATGTACCTGTGTGTACCATGTAAAAAAGAAAAAAGGCATCTATGTATCTGTGTGTACCATGTAAAAAAGAAAAAAGAAGGCATCTGTGTGTACCATGTAAAAAAGAAAAAAGAAGGCATCTGTGTGTACCATGTAAAAAAAAAAAAAGGCATCTATGTACCTGTGTGTACCATGTAAAAAAGAAAAAAGGCATCTATGTATCTGTGTGTACCATGTAAAAAAAGAAAAAAGGCATCTATGTACCTGTGTGTACCATGTAAAAAAGAAAAAAGGCATCTATGTATCTGTGTGTACCATGTAAAAAAGAAAAAAGGCATCTATGTATCTGTGTGTGTGTACCATGTAAAAAAGAAAAAAGGCATCTATGTATCTGTGTGTACCATGTAAAAAAGAAAAAAGGCATCTATGTATCTGTGTGTACCATGTAAAAAAGAAAAAAAGGCATCTATGTATCTGTGTGTACCATGTAAAAAAGAAAAAAAGGCATCTATGTACCTGTGTGTATGTACCATGTAAAAAAGAAAAAAGGCATCTATGTATCTGTGTGTGTGTACCATGTAAAAAAGAAAAAAAGGCATCTATGTACCTGTGTGTACCATGTAAAAAAGAAAAAAAGGCATCTATGTACCTGTGTGTACCATGTAAAAAAGAAAAAAGGCATCTATGTACCTGTGTGTACCATGTAAAAAAGAAAAAAGGCATCTATGTATCTGTGTGTACCATGTAAAAAAGAAAAAAAGGCATCTATGTATCTGTGTGTATGTACCATGTAAAAAAGAAAAAAAGGCATCTATGTACCTGTGTGTGTGTACCATGTAAAGGAGAAAAACAGGCATCTATGTATCTGTGTGTACCATGTAAAAAAGAAAAAAAGGCATCTATGTATCTGTGTGTACCATGTAAAGGAGAAAAAAAGGCATCTATGTATCTGTGTGTGTGTACCATGTCAAAAAAAAAAGGCATCTATCTATCTATCTATCTATCTATCTGTGTGTACCATGTAAAAAAAAGGCATCTATCTATCTATCTATCTATCTATCTATCTGTGTGTACCATGTAAAAAAAAAGGCATCTATCTATCTATCTGTGTGTACCATGTAAAAAAAAGGCATCTATCTATCTATCTGTGTGTACCATGTAAAAAAAAGGCATCTATCTATCTATCTATCTATCTGTGTGTACCATGTAAAAAAAAAAAAGGCATCTATCTATCTATCTGTGTGTACCATGTAAAAAAAAGGCATCTATCTATCTATCTGTGTGTACCATGTAAAAACAAGGCATCTATCTATCTATCTGTGTGTACCATGTAAAAAAAAAAGGCATCTATCTATCTATCTGTGTGTACCATGTAAAAAAAAGGCATCTATCTATCTATCTGTGTGTACCATGTAAAAAAAAAGGCATCTATCTATCTATCTGTGTGTGTGTGTAGCATACCATGTGCTCTGTGATGTTGACCAGCAGCTCTGTCTCGATGAACTGCTCCAGAATGTACTTGGGGGCCATCTCCACCAGAGCCTGCAGTCAACACAGCACACACAGCATTAACTGCAGTCAACACAGCACACACAGCATTAACTGCAGTCAACACAGCACACACAGCATTAACTGCAGTCAACACAGCACACACAGCATTAACTGCAGTCAACACAGCACACACAGCATTAACTGCAGTCAACACAGCACACACAGCACTAACTGCAGTCAACACAGCACTAACTGCAGTCAACACAGCACACAGCATTAACTGCAGCCTGCAGTCAGCACAGCACACACAGAGCATTAACTGCAGCCTGCAGTCAGCACAGCACACACACAGCATTAACTGCAACCTGCAGTCAGCGCACACAGCACACAGCATTAACTGCAGTCAACACAGCACACAGCATTAACTGCAGTCAACACAGCACACAGCATTAACTGCAGACAGCACTCACACCATTAACTGCAGCCTGCAGTCAGCACACTAACATTTCTTCTTTCTTTCTTTAACAATGTCAAGGTAAAGTTGTTGTTTTTCCTGTGATGCAAATATCAGCACAAAAAGATTTATGTAAGAGAGTGTGTACATACATACATATACTTAGAAACATGCATGCATACGCACACATGCATGCATGGGCACGCACGCGCACACACACACACACACATCACAGCGCACATGACGCCAAGCATAGCCAGCTTTCCATGCTGTTGTCCACTATCATTCAGACAGCCTCCTAAACACAAATTAATCATGAAATATTGCTGCTGCCCTTTCCCCCCCATCACCCTGGGGTCACCACAATATGACCTCTGACTCCCTCAACTCAGCACACCTGAAAAACAACCCATCCTAAGATGGCTCATGGGATTCGAACCTGGAGCCTTGCAGTCAGGAACCCAAGGCGCTAACCACAACACCACGCCACATGTACGTTTACTCCTTGTTCCCTACCTGCTTTGCCTACCACAACACCACACCACATACCTATTGCTGTTCCCTACCTGCTTTACCTACCACAACACCACACCACATACCTATTGCTGTTCCCTACCTGCTTTGCCTACCACAACACCACACCACATACCTATTGCTGTTCCCTACCTGCTTTACCTACCACAACACCACACCACATACCTATTGCTGTTCCCTACCTGCTTTACCTACCACAACACCACACCACATACCTATTGCTGTTCCCTACCTGCTTTGCCTACCACAACACCACACCACATACCTATTGCTGTTCCCTACCTGCTTTGCCTACCACAACACCACACCACATACCTATTGCTGTTCCCTACCTGCTTTACCTACCACAACACCACACCACATACCTACTGCTGTTCCCTACCTGCTTTACCTACCACAACACCACACCACATACCTATTGCTGTTCCCTACCTGCTTTGCCTACCACAACACCACACCACATACCTATTGCTGTTCCCTACCTGCTTTACCTACCACAACACCACACCACATACCTATTGCTGTTCCCTACCTGCTTTACCTACCACAACACCACACCACATACCTATTGCTGTTCCCTACCTGCTTTACCTACCACAACACCACACCACATACCTATTGCTGTTCCCTACCTGCTTTGCCTACCACAACACCACACCACATACCTATTGCTGTTCCCTACCTGCTTTACCTACCACAACACCACACCACATACCTATTGCTGTTCCCTACCTGCTTTACCTACCACAACACCACACCACATACCTATTGCTGTTCCCTACCTGCTTTACCTACCACAACACCACACCACATACCTATTGCTGTTCCCTACCTGCTTTGCTGACGTATCGCTCATTCCCTACCTGCTTTGCTGAGGGCGTCATTCCGCTCTGGACGACAATGATGGCTCGCATGACGTTGTCCTGCTGCATCTGCTGGCAGTACGCCTTGATCGTCTTGATGCCCACCTTGGGCTCGTCAGGGAAAAACACAAACATCTGGTCTGAAAAAACAACAACAGAAAAATGACAGCTCTTAAAGTACACATTACAGTTAACATTATGTATGTATCAAGCATATCTAACACAAACATCTGGTCTGAAAAAAAAAAAAAAATGACAGCTCTTAAAGTGCACATTTTTATTGTGGCAGGGCGGTAATTAGATTACTTCCCTTGCGATCGGAACTGCCAATCGCAGCGTCGTGGGTAAAACGTTTGGATCCACACCTGTGAATTGTGCGACGTTCTGTATCGTTGGGGGTGGTCGAAAGCCGACCTCTGCATGCACTTTGCCCGTAGCGGTAAAATGTAGTATTTATGCAGCCTCTTTTTAGAGGCCACATTCCCACTGTCGGACCGTGCTGTCGTTGCCGAGAAGTTGTACAGAGTCGCGGCAGATCAAATATCTGCACTCTGTTACATTATTTTTACAGTTAATATTATGTATGTATCAAACATCTATCTAACACAAACATCTGGTCTGCAAATAACAACAGAAAAATGACAGCTCTTAATTAAAGTACACATTACAGTTAACATTATGTATGTAATAATGTATCAAACATATCTAACACAAACATCTGGTCTAGAATAAAAAACAACAGAATTATGACAGCTCTTAAAGCACAAATGACAATGTCAAATTTGACAGTATACGTATCAAGCATACTGAACACAAACATCTGGACAGGAAAACAACAGGAAAAGAGGCAGCTCTGAAAACAAATGATTGTAACATTCTACATATGTATCATTACTATCAAGCATTTTTAACACAAACACTTCTCTATCCATCTATCTATCTCGCTTACAAATGCATATCATGTGCACACACACACACAGACATGTGCAGACACATTCACATGCATGCAGACACAAATGTGTGGGCACACACACACAGACACATTCACATGCATGCAGACACACAAGTGTGGGCACACAGTCACCAATGAACAGACAGAAGAGACAAGGAGGAGAAGCCCCCCCCCCCCCCCCCCCCTTACCTGTGGGTTGTCGTTGTGAGCCACCAGGACGATCAGGTCTTTCCTTTTGGGTCTGCCCTCACTGGTCAACAAACACCACACTGACTGAGTCTTTATAGCCACACACAGTAGGCTTCTTACAGCAAGACTGAAGAATAGCCAGCTTACATTTACAAACACCACACTGAGTTTTTAGAACCACACACAGTAGGCTTCTTACAGCAAAGTGAATAGCCAGCTTACATTTACAAACACCGCACTGAGTTTTTAGAACCACACACAGTAGGCTTCTTACAGCAAGACTGAAGAATAGCCAGCTTACATTTACAAACACCACACTGAGTTTTTAGAACCACACACAGTAGGCTTCTTACAGCAAGACTGAAGAATAGCCAGCTTACATTTACAAACACCACACTGAGTTTTTAGAACCACACACAGTAGGCTTCTTACAGCAAAGTGAATAGCCAGCTTACATTTACAAACACCGCACTGAGTTTTTAGAACCACACACAGTAGGCTTCTTACAGCAAAGTGAATAGCCAGCTTACATTTACAAACACCGCACTGAGTTTTTAGAACCCCATACAGTAGGCTTCTTACAGCAATAGCCAGCTTACATTTACAAACACCACACTGAGTTTTTAGAACCCCATACAGTAGGCTTCTTACAGCAATAGCCAGCTTCATTACAAACACCGCACTGAGTTTTTAGAACCCCATACAGTAGGCTTCTTACAGCAATAGCCAGCTTACATTACAAACACCACACTGAGTTTTTAGAACCCCATACAGTAGGCTTCTTACAGCAATAGCCCAGCTTACATTTAACAAACACCACACTGAGCTGTTTTAGAACCCCATACAGTAGGCTTCTTACAGCAATAGCCAGCTTACAAACATCCACACTGAGTTTTTATGAAACCCTAATGACTTGGTAGGCTTCTTACAGCAGTAGCCAGCCTAACTGACTGTATGTTGGGCAACTCCTCACTAGTATACAGCCTGGGCGTAACATCCCACTGATGTATGTAAGTGACTATACATGCCACATGTGTGACTAACACCTCACTACTATTATGACGACTCCTCTCTGAGGCAAGACTGTAGTGTAAGTGTAGCTGAAACAGTCCTCACTGACTGTAGTGTAAGTGGAGCTGAAACAGTCCTCACTGACTGAAGTGTAAGTGGAGCTGAAACAGTCCTCACTGACTGAAGTGTAAGTGGAGCTGAAACAGTCCTCACTGACTGTAGTGTAAGTGGAGCTGAAACAGTCCTCACTGACTGTAGTGTAAGTGGAGCTGAAACAGTCCTCACTGACTGTAGTGTAAGTGTAGCTGAAACAGTCCTCACTGACTGAGTGTAAGTGGAGCTGAAACAGTCCTCACTGACTGAGGCACAGTACATCATTCTGGGTGGGTGACCCCCCAGCTGTAAAGTTGGGGAATGTTCTGGACACAACAGTCTCATTCAATCAAACTTATCTCAGAGCAAACTTACAGGTAAAACTAAAAGACTTCTGGTTCATGTGTACCTGTAATCTTTAACCAACCAACGTAAACTGGTTTGAATTTTTGACATGTATACATGTTGTGTCCTGTCAAATCTAACAATGTCAACACCTTAACGAAGTTCCTTAGTTTTATCCAGGATTTAAATCATGGCATCACTGCGCCATAGATTAGCAGACAGACCTTCCACCACTCTCACCTTCACCCATCCCCTTGTCCAGTAAACCATGAGGGCATTGATGATGATTTTGCAACCAGCTTCCTCCACTCACCAGTCCTCTGCTTTCAGTAGCAAATCATTCATCTAAGGCCAGTCCACTCTCTGATGCCGTCTTCCATCATTTCCTCTGACTGCCTCTTTGTCTCCCTCCTTGTACTGTTCCCTGTAGGACAGACAGTCTTGGCCAGTCCACATGTTCAGGTGATGTTCCCCTTCCACTTAAGCTTGCATTCTTTCACTGAAGTCAGAACCTCTTCACATGGTCCAATGCCGTTTTAAATTCGGGTTTTTACTTCCTCGTTAGTGATGTGATCTCTGTATGAGATCTATACCAAGCCGTTTGCAAAAACATCTCTTCTTCTTTGCCTGTATGCTTCTTTCAATGTCTCTTGTTATGAACCATGTTTCACATGTGTACAAAAATATAGCCATGATCAGGGAACGCATCAGTCTGATCTTAAAGCTGAAGGCAATGTTCTTGTCGTTCCAGAGGACTTTCCATTTATTCATTGCAGTTGTGGTCTGGGCTATCCTGAAGAGAATTCCAGGTTTTGATCTTTTCTTGCCATCTATGATTACATCAAAGCTGATGCCATTGGCACGGGCATCTATTTGTCATCAGCTAGGTTTTCTCTGCACTGATCTGCATGCTATATCGTATTTATCATATGCAGAAGAGGCTTCATCAAGGTGATTTACCAGGCTGACTAGCTCTCGTTCTTCTCCAGCTAGGCCATCTATGTCATCAGCAAAACGTAAGTTTGTGTTCTGTCCTGCTTCCAATGCTGACTGTTCCCTCATGATGTTCAAGTGCATCAGCCATTATTCTTTCTAAGGAGAGAGCAGGCATCCTTGGCATACTCCAATTGTGGTTTGGCACCAATCTCCTATGTTGCCGTTACAGTAGACTGCGCTGGTTGCCTTGTTTTACAGGCATTCTATGGCTCTGATCAGGTTAGCATTGATCAATGTTATACTGTGTTGTGTGTTAAGATGAGCAAGGCATCACACCACAAAATGTTAAAAAATGAAACAAAAGATGTGTTGATGTTAACTGTTATGCAACCTCATGGTTGCCCACAGAGCTGCATGCCAGACTCTGTCGAATGCCTTCTTAAAGTCTACAAATTTGTGGCAAAGATCTTCGTGGTGTTGCAAGTATTTCTTACAGAGTATTCTAATCCACGATTGAACATTTGTTTGGTTGTGCTCCATCCTGCTCTGAACCCTGCCTGCTCTTCTTTGGTGATCTCTTCAGCTAGTAGACAGAGCTATACAGCCTGTCACAGAAAACTTACCAATACTGTTCATGTATTATATATAATATAAACTCCTGACCAGCCAGTACCTTGGTTTGTCCCCATAGTTCTCCTTGAACTGATCCAGGCTTTGCTCCAACTCATCCTGTGTCACCAGGTAACCCCGGTCGTGGCACAGCTGAAACATCCACGTCCACTTAGTCAAATAATATACATTTGACTATTGTCAGTATTGATCATCAACAAGACTTCCACAGAGACAGCCCTGTCCCTACACCTGTGATCACTAAACTTCTAATGTTTTCTAGTTTAAAACTGAAAAACAAAACAGACTGTCTAAGTGTCTTCTTTGGACTGGATCTGGGAATGATTCAAGCTTCCTCAAATTATAGTCTTTTTCTTTATAATATCAAATACACTTAAATTAAAAAACCTACAAACACATTGAAACAACATAGCTTTTTTAAAACACACATTATCATTTTTAAACAAAAAGGAAATAAAAATCCCCCAGCCACCCCCCCAAAAAAAAAGACAAAACCAAAACCAACCAACTAAACAATATTAAAAAGGATAACACACACATGCGCACTTGCGTGCATGCACAAAAAAAGCATGCACACAGGGACTTGAACTTGAAGTAAAAAAAGCATTTGAGCACATGTTCCATTTTTCTTGAAATAAAATAATAGCTAAAGTATTTAATTTATAGTGCATTCATAAATGAAATAAAGTTAACAAAAAATCTAAATATCACAGAAGACACAATTCAATCATACTAATTAAAGCCATGATGCCCAGCAACTTTCACTGATGTTTTGTTTGGCTATCACTTAAATTACAGTTTTAGTTTCAAAGGAGCTTTTTCAATTTGTTTTTGTTATGTGCAGCAGGAAAAAAATTGTTATTGATAATTTTGTTATTCAGTGGGGAGATGGGACAGCCTGGTGGTTAGAACATTGTGCTCACAATCTGATACACTGCAGTGATACAATAGTGCACTGATAGTGCAGGATCGATCCCAGGTTTAGTTATAAATTTATCACTGAGGCATCTGATCAAGAGGATTTTACCCCTGGGGTTAACATTAGTGCTGACTCTACTCTCCTAAAAGTCCTTCGGATAAGATTATTCAATTTCAAGTTCCTGTGTGCCAAGTGAACACACAGTATACAAAAGTCTGCACACACGTTGAAACCCATGATTACACCTTTTGAGAGAGTAAGTACTACGACTAGGTCATTGTGTGCCGGTCCAAACAAATCATAAAATTTTAGAAAACATGCATACTGGCGTTGTGTTTACACATTATCCCGAAAATTGGAATCTGGCTCTCTTATAGGTCTAATAATTAAAATTGTGGGCACAACATGCAAAAACGTCACCACTGCCAGTGGACGAGTGGTGCACAGAAAAAAACAATCAGAAATAAAGACCTGTGAACGATGAAGCAACCCTATTTTCACATGTATGAGGCCTTGTCATAATGCAAAACATCAAATTCAATCAAACTGTTTCATTATTCAATCTCAAGCTCTCAATCATTGTGTGTGAATGTTATAATTCCGTTGTAGCTTGTAACGTAGGCTAGGCTTTAACCCCCAAACCGAAGGCTTTAGCCGCGATCTCTTCAGTATACACCCCTTTCATCTCTTGTTTGCTACCTGCATGATTGTGCCCCTGATCTTCCACAGTTTGTACACTTCCTGTGCATCATCCATGCCTGTAGGGTTCTTCTTTTGCTGTTGTTTATCACAAAATAATGGACACTCAGACAGTGTTGTCAGTCTTCGACTCGCGTGGTCTGAGTTTCACCGGAACAGGAAAGCGGTGAGAATTAGGCTACCTACATACCGAAACCAATCAAAATTTTGCTTACCGGCTGAAACAAACAGATGTAGGGGCTATATATATTCTTTTATTTCGAAGATTTTCCCCCCATTTATTTATCTATTCTTTTATTTCAAGGATAACGGATTAAGCACTCATGTCCCATTTTACATCTAGTCTCCATGTGTGCACGGTTTTGTAAATTTTGTCATCTGTTCCCACCGGCACGTAATGGTCTACTCCTCCAAAGAGCGGAACAGGTTTTAACGCGTGTGCAAGATCTTCTGCGGCGTTCGCACAAAAGAACCTCCGTTTACAGTCTCATCCATAAGCTTTTTTTTTAGGGGGGGGGGGGGGGGGGCAGGGGGGTAGAAGAATTAGCACGGGTGTTAACTCCAGGGGGAAATTCTCCCCTTCCACGGGATTCGATCCTGGATCCGCAACGCTCTAACCACCAGGTTATCTTGTCCCTTGCACGGGTGTGCGTGTGGTGTGGCGTGGTCTGTGTGTGTGTGTGTGTGGTTGGGGGTGGGGTGGGGGGATTTGATTGATTTGATTTGATTTGATTTATTCTTTTGTATCGAGGATAATGGGATCAGCACTCTTGTGCTTTTTTACATCCAGTCCCCGTGTGTATGCAGTTTTGTTAATGTCATCTGTTCCCACCGGCACACGATGGCCTACTCTTACGAAAAGCGGAACAGGATTTTACATGTGCGCAAGATGTTCTGCGTGCGCTCGCATACGGGGCCTCGGTTTAAAGTCTGATCCGAATGACTTTTGGGGAGAGTGGAGTCAGCACTGATGTTAACTCCAGGAGAAAATTTCCTCGACCGGAATCGAACCCGGGTCGTCAAATTGCCAGCGCAATGTTCTGACCACTAGGCTATCCGTCCCCCCCCCCCCCCCCCCCCCCCCCCGGGAGAGACAGAGAGGGACAGAGACAGAGAGACAGAGAGCTTGAAAGAAATGAAAGATTTGCTGTAATAAGAAGAGACAAGATATGAAAGAAAAATGAGTAACAATTATTTTAAATAATTTTTTACAACAACAAAAAAGGCAAAACATCATCATCATCATCATCATCATCATCATCATCATCAACAACAACAACACAACAACAACAAACACTCTCTCTCTCTCTCTCTCTCCTCTCTCTCTCTCTCTCTCTCTCTCTCTCTCTCTCTCTCTCTCCTCTCTCTCTCTCTCCTCTCTCCTCTCTCTCTCTCCTCTCTCCTCTCTCTCTCTCTCTCTCTCTCGTGCTGCATCGCACTTGATCTTAAGGTTAATCTGAATAAGAGCAATACGTTGTATTCAGAAAAGGTGGTCATTTAGCTGTTCATGAAAAATGGTTGTACAATGGAAAAGTCATGCCTGTGATTAATGTATATAAATATTTAGGAATCTGTTTTTCTACAAAACTTAGTTTCACAACTGCATGTAAAGATCTGGCAAGTCGAGGTAAACGAAGCTTGTTATTGGTTTTAGAAATTGCATATTGAAATAATCTTGACTGTAAAAATATATGAATAGGCTATGTGCGAATTGGGTTTTGAGCTGTAACGCATTGTGAATCAGTGCACCTCTTTGCATTAAAGCTAGGCTTAGATAGACGAACGCCCAATGACCTTGTGTATAGTGAAACTAATAGATATCCTCTCTCTGTTAATGCTGCTGTAAGATGTATTAGATACTGGATTAAGATTCTACATATGGATGAGAACAGGCTACCTTTTAAATCTTACAAGATGCTTTATGATCTAGATGTGAAAGGGAAAAACAACTGGGCTACACAAATACGCACCTGTTTATGTGAACTTGGTTTTGGATTTGTTTGGCTCAATCAAGGTGTTGGAAGTTGTAGAGAATTTATAAACACTTTCAGACAAAGACTGATTGACTGCCGATGGCAGCAATGGAATGATCATATACAAACCAGTGAAAGGTATCAAATGTATAGACAATTTATAAGTGCACATGATATCAAACCTTATTTAAAGCTTGATATGGACATACATTTGAAAAGAATTATGTCAAAGTTTAGACTTGGTGTATCAGATATAAATGTTCATAAATTCAGATACAGAGGATATGATGTTGATGACCTCAGGTTACTATGCCCGTTATGTAAGCAAGCACCTGAAAATGAGGTGCATTTTGTGTTATGCTGCCCAGTGCTAGAGGATGTTAGGCAGAGTTACATCCCTGTGAAATATAGAAAGCAGCCTAATTCATTTAGACTCTGTTTACTCATGGCATCAAGTCAGCCTGAGGTTGTGCGCAGCCTCACTCTTTATTTGTGTAAAGCCTTTAGAATAAGAGATACTTTATTATCTTAAGTCATATTTTTGCTACTGATTTTGTTGCAATACAATTTTGCTGTTGTCATTGCTGTTGTCTTTTATTCCACCAAAATACTAAGCAGTTTGGCAACCCCCTTCATGTATGGGCCAATGGCCTTTCTGTGAATAAATTTTTCGAGTTCGAGTTCGAGTTCTCTCTCTCTCTCTCTCTCTCTCTCTCTCTCTCTCTCTCTCTCTCTCTCTCTCTCTCTCTCCTCTCTCTCTCTCTCTCTCCTCTCTCTCTCTCTCTCTCTCTCTCAAACATCATTGCCGACTCCTCTCCCCCAAAAGTCTTTGGGGTGAGACTATAAATCGAGGTTCCGTGTGCGAACGCATGCAGAACATCTTGCCCACTCGTAAAAACCCGTTCCGCTTTTTCCGAAAGAGTAAGCCATTGTGTGTGTGTGTGTGTGTGTGTGTGTTGTGTGTGTGTGTGGTGTGTGTGTGTGTGTGTGTGTGTGTGTGTGTGTGTGTGTTGTGTGTGCAGGTGGGAACAGATGACAAAATTTACAAAACTCATACTTATGGAGATTAGATTCTTTTTAAAAGCACATTAGTACTTAATCCATTATCCTCAAAATAAAAGAATAAAAGAAAAGAAAAAGAAACACACACACACACACACACACACACACACACACACACACACACACACACACACACATACACACACACACATACACACACACACACACCCCACCACCACCACCACCACCACCACCACCACCACCACCACCAAAACACACCCACGCACCCCCAAAAACCCCAAACAAACAAATAAAAAGGATGGGAAATCCTGAAGCACACCTTGAAGACATGTTCCTACTGAGCTGACTGCGTGTGGCATTGGCCATCAGTAAACACACAACACACACACACCACACACACACAACACACACACACACACACACACACACACACACACACACACACACACACACACACACACACAAGACTGGGGATGGGAGTGACTGGGTTCAAACTGTCCACATCATAGCCAGGGCATCATTTCCCCTCATACCACAGGTTCCTGCAGACTTGGCAACTAGTATCCCCGTTACTGGTGTCTTGGCCACTGGTATGGCCGTTACTGGTGTCTTGGCCACTGATATCCCCGTTACTGGTGACTTGGCCACTGATATCCCCGTTACTGGTGTCATGGCCACTGATATCCCCGTTACTGATGACTTGGCCACTGATATCCCCGTTACTGGTGTCTTGGCCACTGATTTCCCCGTTACTGGTGTCATGGCCACTGATATCCCCGTTACTGATGACTTGGCCACTGATATCCCCTTTACTGGTGTCCTTGCCACTGATTTCCCCGTTACTGGTGTCATGGCCACTGATATCCCCGTTACTGGTGTCTTGGCCACTGATATCGCCGTTACTGGTGACTTGGCCACTGATATCCCCATTACTGGTGACTTGGCCACTGATATCCCCGTTACTGGTGACTTGGCCACTGGTATCCCTGTTACTCGTGTCATGGCCACTGGTATCCCTGTTACTGGTGTCTTGGCCACTGGTATGGCCGTTACTGGTGTCTTGGCCACTGATATCGCCGTTACTAGTGTCTTGACCACTGGTATGGCCGTTACTGGTGTCTTGGCCACTGATATCGCCTTTACTAGTGTCTTGGCCACTGGTATGGCCGTTACTGGTGTCTTGGTCACTGGTATGGCCGTTACTGGTGTCTTGGTCACTGGTATGGCCGTTACTGGTGTCTTGGTCACTGGTATGGCCGTTACTGGTGTCTTGGCCACTGGTATGGCCGTTACTGGTGTCTTGGCCACTGGTATCGCCGTTACTGCAGGCCTCTTTTCTTTGGACTTTCCCAGAGAAGGCACTGAAGAGATGCACCAACATTGCCTGTGAGAACAGCGGTGCCACGGTAAGATGGGTGAATACCACCTGTATTCTGCATCCCTGACTGTTGTAATGTTGCATCCTGCATCCCTGACTGTTTTAATGTTGCATTCTGCATCCCTGACTGTTGTAATGTTGCGTCCTGCATCCCTGACTGTTGTAATGTTGCATCCTGCATCCCTGACTGTTGTAATGTTGCATCCTGCATCCCTGACTGTTGTAATGTTGCATCCTGCATCCCTGACTGTTGTAATGTTGCATCCTGCATCCCTGACTGTTGTAATGTTGCATCCTGCATCCCTGACTGTTGTAATGTTGCATCCTGCATCCCTGACTGTTGTAATGTTGCATCCTGCATCCCTGACTGTTGTAATGTTGCATCCTGCATCCCTGACTGTTGTAATGTTGCATCCTGCATCCCTGACTGTTGTAATGTTGCATCCTGCATCCCTGACTGTTGTAATGTTGCTTCCTGCATCCCTGACTGTTGTAATGTTGCATCCTGCATCCCTGACTGTTGTAATGTTGCATCCTGCATCCCTGACTGTTTTAATTAATGAAGATTTGCATCCTGCCTCCCTGACTGTTTTAATTAATGAAGATTTGCATCCTGCCTCCCTGACTGTTTTAATGAAGATTGTCGTGGGAAACGAAAGAAAGGCAAGCTAGCAGAGCTGAATTATTGTAAGTGCTGAACAGATCTGTCTTTGCTTTCACATCTCCATTACAGGTGGGAGAAACATTGCTTAGCATCACCTTGATAGTTTTATAATTTATAACAGAGAGGTGACAACACCAACAAGATCTTTACTGTATTTTCACATCTCCATTACAGGGGGGAGAAACATTGCTTAGCATCACCTTGATAGTTTTATAATTTATAACAGAGAGGTGACAACACCAACAAGATCTTTACTGTATTTTCACATCTCCATTACAGGGGGGAGAAACATTGCTTAGCCTCACCTTGATAGTGTTATCATTTATAACAGAGAGGTGACAACACCAACAAGATCTTTACTGGCTTCTTCCGGCTCTTTTCCCCCTTAAATCACTGAGGCCATCAAGCATCAGAACAACTTCACCTGAAGAGAAGTTAGCACGCTGCATTTCATGAGAGATGTCTTCAGCTGGAGTTACTGTCCTCATGGTTGTCTGAAGCCCACACCACCTGCCCAGCCTGTCTGAAGCCCACACCACCAGCCCAGCCTACCTGAAGCCCACACCTGTCTGAAGCCCACACCTGCCTTAAGCCCACACCACCTGCCCACCCCTGCCTGAAGCCCACACCTGCATGAAGCCCACACCACCTGCCCACACCTACCTGAAGCCCACACCACCTGCCCACACCTGCCTGAAGCCCACACCTGCCTGAAGCCCACACTTGCCTGAAGCCCACACCACCTGCCTGAAGCCCACACCTGCCTGAAGCCCACACCACCTGCCCAACCTGCCTGAAGCCCACACCTGCCTGAAGCCCACACCTGCCTGAAGCCCACACCACCTGCCCAACCTGCCTGAAGCCCACACCTGCCTGAAGCCCACACCACCTGCCTGAAGCCCACACCACCTGCCTGAAGCCCACACCACCTGCCTGAAGCCCACACCTGCCTGAAGCCCACACCTGCCCTGCCTGCCTGCATCAACCCCCTGAAAACAGTCACATAGGTCTTATGTCAAGGCTGTGGGCAAACTTTTTTTTTTGGAGGGATAGATCATTTTTTTTGATGCACAAGTGTTTCCTTATTTACCCTATTTTCCTCTATTATCTTGATCTACCAGTGTGTCATTTTGATTGCACAACACTGAATTTGTATTAGTATTAACTTCCATTTTCTTTTTACTTGTGACTCCAGGCATGAAAAGTAAGGCGTGAAAATGCGAGACGTAAGACGTGAGGGGTCAGTTTCTGTGGTTTAGCAGCCTTAGCTTAGGCCTGGCAGACGCCAAATCAGGGCACAGCAGCAAAAGGAGAATCAGAAGGTGTAGCCTGCATTTGCCCTGTCAGGCCTTGAGCACTTCTTGGTGTCCAGAAGGCTCAGACAGCAACTAGCCTAGGGCCTGTTACTGGCTGTCATAATTATTATCAGCGGCAATGCGTTGCGCTGCCCTTATTAGCCAAAGTCAGGCCCAGCACATCACGTGGGAGGAGATTAGGCCTAGGCCTCTCTTTTCAGTCTTTGGGAAAGAAAGGCTGGAGAATGGACCAAGAAGGCAGAAAACAGACAAAGAGGTGACACAGAGAAAAGGAACAAGACAGAAACAAAGAGAAAGATAGACAAGAGGGAATTCCTAGCAGAACTTGCAGAAGGTGGGGATGGTGTTGATACTGACAGGCCCCCAGCAACTGCACGAGGGATGGTGGAGTACGAATGATGTGTATTATAACCCTGTTTTCTGGCGCGCGCGGGCGTGTGTGTATGTGTGTGTGTGTGTGCGCGCGCGCGCGTGCACACGTTAAGCTACTGATTCACTGAGAACTGTTGCCTGAATATGAACTTTGACCCCTCCGACCCTCACCCACTGCCACTCTCACCACCAGAAACAAAGATAACTGTAATTCCGAATGCATGTCTATACATATTTATTGTGAACACTTAGGTATTACTATAAAAAAAAAGACCACATAGTATTTGGTATAATTAGGCTAGCAAGTGGTTTTGTGAGCTGCGATGGTTACTTTGTTCCCAGTGTAGAGTATGACTAGCCTATTGGCACGGTCACAGACGGCATTTAAAACATTTCATGTGTGTGTGTGTGTGTGTGTTGTGTGTTTTATTTATTTATTTATTTATTTTATTATTCTTTTATATCGAGGATAACAGAATAAGCAATCATGTGCTTTTTTTCATCCGGTCCCCGTGTGTATGCAGTTTTGTAAATATTGTCATCTGTTGCCACCGGCACACGATGGCCTACTCTTACGAAAAGCGAACAGGATTTAACGTGTGCGCAAGTGTGTGTGTGTGTGTGTGTGTGTGTGTGTGTGTGTGTGTGTGTGTGTGTGAACTCCAAAAGCAGTCTGTGGCGTGGAAATGCGTTTAAATGCTGTTCCTTGCTTGCTCTGTCTCCTTCAGTGTCCCTCTCTCTCTATTGCGTTGTTTGCTGTGCTGCATTGTATACCCTTTTTGCACTCATGGCAGCCCCCCTTCTTTTCTTGCAGACTCTCTTCTGCAGGAACGTCGTGTTGCACTGCTCTTTCAGGAGAGTTACTATATCACCACAACTTCTTTTTATTTTTTCCAACAAATGTTCACTTTTCAAGGGTACTATACCTGGGAATTCTGCTGGGGACAACTGTGTGTGTGTGTGTGTGTGTGTGTGTGTGTGTGTGGTGTGTGTGCATGCGCGCGCGCGCGTGCGTGGATGTGTGCGTGCGTGCGTGCGAGCGAGCGAGCGTGTTTCCATCTTAGTGTATTCACAGATCACTAAGATTGAAACACACACAAAACGATTTTTCCTCAGGAGTTAACATCAGTGTCGACTCCACTCCCCAAAATCCTTCGGATGAGACTATAAACCAAGGTCCCGTGTGCGAACGCACACAGAACATCTTACGCACACGTCAAAACTTGTTCTGCTTTTTGGAAGAGTAGGCCATAGTGTGCGGGATAGCCTAGTGGTCAGAACATTGCGCTCGCAATTTGACGACCTGGGTTCGATTCCCGGTCGAGGAGATTTTTCTCCTTGAAATGACATCAGTGACGACTCCACTCTCCCCAAAAGTCTTTCGGATGAGACTGTAAACCGATGCCCCGTGTGCGAACGCACGCTGAACATCTTGTGGACACGTTAAATCCTGTTCCGCTTTTCGTAAGAGTAGGCCATTGTGTGCCGGTGGGAACAGATGACATTTACAAAACTGCATGCACACGGGGACTGGATGTAAAAAAGCACATAAGTGCTTATTCCATTATCATCGGTATAAAATAATAAAAAGATAAAATAAATAAACACTCACACCACACACACACACACACACACACACACACACACACACACACCCACACACACACACACACGCACATGCACACGCGCGCGCGCCTTTAGCGCTCTTCAGAGCAAAAAGAGATCTTATATTTTAGGTTTTATCTTTTTGAAATTTTCTATCGTGTCCTTTTGAGGTATTCAGCAAAAACGACACCATCGTGTATATAAGCAACAGTAAACACGTCGCTAGCTATCGTGCATCTAAGTTGAAGCCATTGGCCTGCCATCTGCCATGTTCAGCCTACTTGCTCGTCTGCCGAGGAGTGTTTTTTGTGTCACTGCCTCACTCTCAGCCGCAACCGTGGGAGCGTCTGCTAGCACAAAAGCCATGGTAAGTAAACATGGAGCTTCGCTTTTTTATTGAACTCGCAAAAATCTCGTGTACAATCAGTGTCTGCATGCACTTTTTTGTACTGTTGTCTTTGCATCTCTTAACCTTGTACTCCTGATTCAACCTTTTATGTAATCGGTGTAAATGCGATTTTATCGTAACGGAAAAACTTTGATTGCTTTTTCTGTCACAGGATCCGTGCTCGTGACTCTGATATGACCGCAGTTATAGGTAATTGAGGGTGCTGGATGAAGTTGATTATATCTAACTTCTAAGCCAAGTGCCCAATGACAACCAACAAGTCACACCAGGCTAAATCCTGACGAATTCTTTTACGGTGTTGTGATTGTTATTACTATTTTTAGTGTCGGTCAAGAACAGGGACTGATCCAATGTCTGAAATAGAAATAGAGGGGTGGGGGTGGGTGGGGGTTGAGGGCTGATAAAGTGTCGTTGGTTGTCCTTGTTCTATTTTTGAAAAGTAACACCCAGTACATCAGGTACACACACACACACACACACACACACACACACACACACACACACACACACACACACACAGTGACACACTCAAGAAGCAGCAACAGTAAAGATAAAAAACAACGATTCTACCTTAGCAGAAACACTGAACAGCTTTTGTTGTTGCTGTTGTCAGTAATACCCTAGTAATGGATGTGAGTAACTGTAACTGTAACTAGTATCTATAGGCAGGTGTATAATCTGGTACTAACATTAACAACAGGCAGTGTGTATAATCTGTACAACAACAGGCTGGTGTATAATCCGTACAACAACAACAGGCAGGTGTATAATCTGTACAACAACAGGCAGGTGTATAATCCATACAACAACAACAGGCAGGTGTATAATCCACACAACAACAACAGGCAGGTGTATAATCCACCCAAAAAAATCCAGTACAACAACAACAGTTAAAGTTTTAGTTAAAAGTCTGTCCCAAGCCTTAGGCTCATCAGGCCGGTGCTTATCCTGGTTTCTGTGGCGTTAAGCGACTGAGAGTCATAGACTCTCCCCTGGATAGGACACCAGTCTATCGCAGGGTTAACCCCCAACACAAGGTTGGTACCTCTTTTACACCTGGGTGGGGTGAGAAAATAGCTGTAAAGTGCCTTTTCCAAGGGCACAACGCCATAGCCGAAAGCTGGGATCGAACCCACAACCTGTAGATTACGAGTCCAACACCCTAACCACTAGACTACAGCGGCGGCTACAACAACAACAGGCAGGTGTATAATTCATACAACAACAACAGGCAGGTGTATAATCCATACAACAACAACAGGCAGGTGTATAATCCATACAACAGGCAGGTGTATAATCCATACAACAATAGCAGGCAGGTGTATAATCCATACAACAACAACAGGCAGGTATATAATCCGTACAACAATAACAGGCAGGTATATAATCCAACAACAACATCAGGCAGGTGTATAATCTGGTACAACAACAACAGGCAGACCTGTGTATAATCTGGTACAACAACAACAGGCAGACCTGTGTATAATCTGGTACAACAACAACAGGCAGACCTGTGTATAATCTGGTACAACAACAACAGGCAGACCTGTGTATAATCTGGTACAACACACAACAGGCAGACCTGTGTATAATCTGGTACAACAACAACAGGCAGACCTGTGTATAATCTGGTACAACAACAACAGGCAGACCTGTGTATAATCTGGTACAACAACAACAGGCAGACCTGTGTATAATCTGGTACAACAACAGGCAGACCTGTGTATAATCTGGTACAACAACAGGCAGACCTGTGTATAATCTGGTACTAACATTAACAACATCAGGCAGGTGTATAATCTGGTACTAACATTAACAACATCAGGCAGGTGTATAATCTGGTACTAACATTAACAACATCAGGCAGGTGTATAATCTGGTACTAACATTAACAACATCAGGCAGGTGTATAATCTGGTACTAACATTAACAACATCAGGCAGGTGTATAATCTGGTACTAACATTAACAACATCAGGCAGGTGTATAATCTGGTACTAACATTAACAACATCAGGCAGGTGTATAATCTGGTACTAACATTAACAACATCAGGCAGGTGTATAATCTGGTACTAACATTAACAACATCAGGCAGGTGTATAATCTGGTACTAACATTAACAACATCAGGCAGGTGTATAATCTGGTCCTAACAACAACAAACAGAAAAGTGAAAAGAGATTGTGGTTAATTTGAATCAGTTGTGATTTTTTTTCTTTTTTGGATGCTGCTTTTACCCAATATCAGGAATGCACAAGAAGAAATTTCCTTGTTTTCCATTTAAAAAAATTCCATGGCTAGAGCTTGAAGGTTCCCCAACAGTGAGAGCTTGCATGTGCGATGGTTTACCCACCACTAAAGTAGCTGCATTCCAATTTTGGGGATGGTGTCTAAACATGACACTTGTGTGTGCGCAGTTTTGTTAATTTTATCACCTGTTCCCACTTGCATGCAATGGCCTACTGTTCTGAAAAGTAGAATGGGTTTTAACATGCGCACAGAATGTTCTGTCGCACACAGGGCTTTGGTTTATAGTCTCTCCCAAAGGATTTGGGGGTACTCCAGGGTAGTGATGTTAATTCCAGGGTTTTGAGCCAGGGGCTTCAGAGTGAGTGCTCAGTGCTGTGACCATCAGACTGTCAGTGAGTGCTCAGTGCTGTGACCATCAGACTGTCAGTGAGTGCTCAGTGCTGTGACCATCAGACTGTCCTGACTCTGGTCACTGCCCTGGGCTGTTTTCCCTGTGTGTGTGTGTGGTTGCTCTCAGTCACAGCATCAGACTTGGGCAGTGCAGTGCAGTGCAGTGTGTGTGTGTGTGTGGTTGCTCTCAGTCACAGCATCAGACTTGGGCAGTGCAGTGCAGTGTGTGTGTGTGTGTGTGGTTGCTCTCAGTCACAGCATCAGACTTGGGCAGTGCAGTGCAGTGCAGTGTGTGTGTGTGTGTGGTTGCTCTCAGTCACAGCATCAGACTTGGGCAGTGCAGTGCAGTGCAGTGTGTGTGTGTGTGTGGTTGCTCTCAGTCACAGCATCAGACTTGGGCAGTGCAGTGCAGTGTGTGTGTGTGTGTGTGTGGTTGCTCTCAGTCACAGCATCAGACTTGGGCAGTGCAGTGCAGTGTGTGTGTGTGTGTGGTTGCTCTCAGTCACAGCATCAGACTTGGGCAGTGCAGTGCAGTGTGTGTGTGTGTGTGTGGTTGCTCTCAGTCACAGCATCAGACTTGGGCAGTGCAGTGCAGTGCAGTGCAGTGGGGGTGGTGTTTGTGTGCAGGCTTCTTCTCAGGGAGCCAATGGTGAGGAATGGAAGAATGCAAAGTCCATCTATGAATTTTCTGCCAAAGACATAGATGGCAACGAAGTTTCCTTGGAGAAATACAAGTAAGAATTTTGTTTTTTTCTTCTTTTTCTAAATGCCCTATTTTGTATTGTGTCAGCTTGTATTTTTGTTTAAATGTTTGTCATGTCACACATGTGCAGCAATCATACGTGCACACACAGACATGCATGCTTGCCTGTGAGTATGCATGCTTTCCTTTCTTGTATACATTGCAGTAGCACTAATGGATATGATGCTTATGTACACACTCACTGGTTTACTCATATGCATGCACACAGCCATAGGCACATCAGTATCTCGAGTATGCACACACATCACACACATTGATTCTGATATGGGCTTGTTCCTGCACTCTTCATACCACACGCACGCACGCACGCCACGCACAGCACGCACGCACGCACGCACGCACGCACGCACGCACGCACGCACGCACCACGCACGCACGCACGCACGCACCACACACACACACACACACACACACACACACACACACACACTCACACACACTATTTTACTATGCCACCCTCTCTCTCTTTCTCCCTCCTTATCTGGGTTTCTTCCTCTCTGCTTTCCCCCCCACTTCTCACACTCACACACATCTAATAAATCTTACAACTCTGTGAAAAAAATGAAAGTAAAGAGTCTACTAGTACTACTGCTGTTAGTGTTAGTAGTGCTGTTCCTGGTCTCTGTCTTCATTGTGTGTGTGTGTGTGTGTGTGTGTGTGTGTGTGTGTGTGTGTGTGTGTGTGTGTGTGTGTGTGTGTATCTTTCTCTCTCTTCTCCCCCCACCCCCCCTTTCTTCACTGTGACTGTCTTTATTAGTATAGATCTCTGAAACTGATCTACCCATAGACCAGGGGGTTAGGGGGGGAGGGGGGGGGGGGGCATAGCGCATGGGTTAGAGCAGTGCTTTTATGCTCTGGCAGTGCATAATTGAGGCTTGCATTTTTTATAGTGCATAATTGAGGCATGCATTTTTTAAAGGGAATTTGGCCTGTGAGTTAATTAACATAAGTACAGGCTCCACTCCCCTGTAAGTTCTTCGGATGAGACTATGAACCGAGGCCCAATGTGTGAATGCACACAGAACACCTTGCGCACACATTAAAAACCCATTCTGGTTTTCAGAAGAGTAGGCCATTTTATGACGAATGACAAAATTAAAACAAAAAGCACAAAGGCATGCACACAGGTGTCATGTTTAGATGCCATCCCTGAAGTTGGAATGTGTCTTATTTTTTAAAAGGTGGGTAAAAATGTTGTGTATAAAATCTCGCCATTGGTGAACCTCTGAACTCTAGCGGAGGAACAAAAGAAAACAAATCAATCCCTACACCTCGCTTCACACAATGAGGAACAAAAGAAAACAAATCAACCCATACACCTCGCTTCACACACACGCAAGTGACAGGCCTTGCATTTCAGAAGTGGCCTCATATTTCATGACTTCACTCCAGCAGTTGACAGGGCTGTAGAAAGCCCAGAGAAGAGAAGAGAAAAGAGAAGAAGAAGAGAAGAAGAAGAGAAGAGAAGAGAAGAGAAGAGAAGGAGAAAGGAGAAGGGAAGGAAGGAAGAGGAAGGGAAGGGAAGGGAAGGAAGGAAGGAAGAGGGAAGGGAAGGGAAGGGAAGGGAAGGGAAGGAGGAAGGGAAGGAAGGAGAAGGAAGGAAGGGGAAAGGAAGGAAGGAAGGAAGAGAAGAGGAGAGGAGAGAGGAAAAGAGAAGAGAAGAGAGAGGAGAGAGAAAAGAGGAGAAAGAGAAAGAAGAAAAGAAAAGAAGTAGAGAAGAGCATCACTCCTGCCAAAGTTGTAGAGGTGTGGACAGATTGCACTCTCACTTTGCCCCCATCATGCTATCAGTATTATGAGTATATATATATATATGTCACTTATCAGTGTGTACTGGAGATTAGCAACATTAACAAGAGAAGATAATATATATATATACAACAGTTGAGTGGACAGGATGGTTGGATTTCTGTCCTTTGGGTCCATGATAAAGTCGTGGGTTCAAATCTTGCCAGTGATGTGTGATGGATTGAAGGTGGAGATTATTGCAATCTGCAAGGTCAACGTGAAGGTTATGCCTGCCTGTGAGTTAACATCAACACTGACTCCACTCCCCCCCCCCCCCCTTCCTGAGTTAACATCAACACTGACTCCACTCCCCCCCCCCCCTTCCCGAGTTAACATCAACACTGACTCCACTCCCCCCCCCTTCCTGAGTTAACATCAACACTGACTCCACTTCCCCCACATCTTAGCAATAGTGAATCTCACAGCTCTAGCGAAAGAAAAACAAACAACAACAACAACAACAACAACAACAACAACAACAACAACAACAACAACAACCACCACCCCAGCTCCAGCAGAGGGACAAAGAAAGAAAAGAAAAGAAAGAGAAAGGAAGTGGACTTCTTCTTGTACTTTTTTTTTCTTGTGCCTTTCTCCCGATCTTTTGCTTTGCTTTGAGATCCCCCCTTTTTTTTTTTTTTGAAGCTGGTTCAAAGCTTAGCCATGCTTTCTCATAGGTGTTCAGGAAAATCGGTTGGTTATAAAGTGTTCTTTTCACTTAGAGGTTTTTGGCTGTGTAGTTTTGACATTGTGTGTGTGTGTGTGTGTGTGTGTGTGTGTGTGTGTGTGTGTGTGTGTGTGTGTGTGTGTGTGTGTGAGAGAGAGAGAGAGAGGGAGAGGGAGAGTGAGTCTGATTTTTATCGCCCTAAGGCTAACACAAACAGATTTAATTACAGAGTGCGTGCTTTTTCTGATTGAAAGTGGGAGAGGAAGCAAGGGGAGATGGTGGAGTAGAGAGAGACACACATACATGTATACATACACTCTCTCTCTCACGCATGGACACACGCACACACACATACACACACACACACACACACACACACACACACACACACACACACACACACACACACACACACACACACACACACACTCTCTCACACTGACACTGACACTGACACACAGAGATCTGATTCAGACATGCTTCTCTTGTTCGGCTCATTCATGCCATTCAGCTAAACCCAAACACCAACAGTGAATAGCTAGCTAAGCCTTTCCTCTCCTCGCCTCTCCTCGCCTCTCCTCTCCTCTCCTCTCCTCTCCTCTCCTCTCACACATTCATTCATTCACACCAGTACATACGGGACAGGACGGAACCACTGAAAAGGAATGATAGAGACGTGTATACAGGGATCGAAATGGAGGGAACCTTTGCAGGTCTGCAGGCTGTTATGTCACCAAGCTTTAACTAAGTGGTTTGAAATCTTTATTGCTTTCTTTATTCCTTCATGTAATCATTCATTCATGTTGGGGGTGGGGTAGCGAGGTAGCCGTGTGGTCAGAGCCTTGCACTGGTGATCTGACGCCTGGGGTTAAGCCACCACACAGACCTGCAGTCACTTGGGATTTTCCCCTGGAGTTAACATGGGTACTGACTCCATTCCCAAAGTCAAGAGTCCTCCAGGTGAAGAGCGCTCTGTGTCAGGCGCTGGTGGTCACTCCAGGGGGATCCTCTTGAGCAGGGCAGGTGTCTTGGTAATTAAAAAAAAAAGGTGTCTTGGTAATTAAAAAAAAAAGGTGTCTTGGTAATTAAAAAAAAAAGGTGTCTTGGTAATTAAAAAAAAAAAGGTGTCTTGGTAATTAAAAAAGGTGTCTTGGTAATTAAAAAAGGTGTCTTGTAATAAAAAGGTGTCTTGGTAATTAAAAAATGGAAAAAAAAAGGTGTCTTGGTAATTAAAAAAAAAAGGTGTCTTAATTAGGTAGTTTTAAAAAAAAAGGTGTCTTGGAAATGTATTAAAAAAAAGGTGTCTTGGTAATTAAAAAAAAAAGTGTCTTGGTAATTAAAAAAAAAGGTGTCTTGGTAGTTTTAAAAAAAAGGTGTCTTGGTAGTTTAAAAAAAAGGTGTCTGTTTGGTGTCTGTAATTAAAAAAAAAAAAAAGGTGTCTTGGTATTAAAAAAAAGGTGTCTTGGTAATAAAAAAAAAGGTGTCTTGTTGGGTAATTAAAAAAAAAAAAAGGTGTCTTGGTAGTTAAAAAAAAAGGTGTCTTGGTAATTAAAAAAAAGGTGTCTAGGTAATAAAAAAGGTGTCTTGGTAATTTAAAAAAAAGGTGTCTTGGTAGTAAAAAAAAAAAAAGGTGTCTTGGTAATTAAAAAAAAGGTGTCTTGGTAATTAAAAAAAAAGGTGTCTTGGTAGTTAAAAAGAAAAGGTGTCTTGGTAATTAAAAAGAAAGGTGTCTTGGTAATAAAAAAAAGGTGTCTTGGTAATTAAAAAAAAGGTGTCTTGGTAATGAAAAAAAAAGGTGTCTTGGTAGTTAAAAAGAAAAGGTGTCTTGGTAATTAAAAAAGGTGTCTTGGTAATTAAAAAAAAGGTGTCTTGGTAATTAAAAAAAGGTGTCTTGGTAGTTTAAAAAAAAAAAAAAGGTGTCTTGGTAGTTAAAAAAAAGAAAAAGTATCTTGGTAGTAGTATAGTTGCTCAAACCTGGGATCTCAGTCCAGGGCTGTCTGACTGCAGGGTCATGTGGTAATCACCACACTGTCCTGTTGCCCCCCCTGACTGCAGGGTCATGTGGTAATCACCACACTGTCCTGTTGCCCCCCCCCCCCTCCCCCCATGAAATGTCCAAATGTCCCATTTTCTGTTCCCTGGCCCGGCTGATTTCTGTTCCCCTTTCCCTGCCCTCAGCCGCCGCTATGGTCTAGTGGTTAGGGCGTTGTACTCGTAATCTAAAGGTTGCGGGTTCGATCCCAGCTATTCCGCTATGGCGTTGTGCCCTTGGAAAAGGCACTTTACGGCTATTTTCTCACCCCACCCAGGTGTAAAAGGGTACCAACCTTGTGTTGGGGGTTAACCCTGCGATAGACTGGCGTCCTATCCAGGGGGGAGTCTATGACTCTCAGTCGCTTAACGCCACAGAAACCGGGATAAGCACCGGCCTGATGAGCCTTAGGCTCGGGACAGACTTTAACTTAACTTTAACTTTCCCTGCCCTCTGTTCAGTCTGTGTGAGAGTTACACTACAAGTGTCTGTTCCTCAGTGCCAGTGGTGACAGGTCAGTGATAACCCTCCCCAGGTAATTTGTATACATGTATACATGGGACTGTGTGTTTGGTCTGTCTGTTCCTCAGTGCCAGTGGTGACAGGTCAGTGATAACCCTCCCCAGGTAATTTGTATACATGTATACATGGGACTGTGTGTTTGGTCTGTCTGTTCCTCAGTGCCAGTGGTGACAGGTCAGTGATAACCCTCCCCAGGTAATTTGTGGCACTCCACCACAAAATGAGTCGCTTAGCACATAACCCACTTTTCCGCTAGGAGCCATTAAAGGCAGGTAGGGTCAAGTTGGCAATTTTGAGATTTTGATTGATTATTAAAGTATAGCCATTATTCTACCTTATAGTGAAATATCAAATCATAATTTTGTTTCCTTTTGCCTTTAAGCGTGTTTTTAAAATACCCAAGCCCTCATTCTGACCATCTATTAGGATGCTAAACTTGTCCCAATTTCTCATTTTGTCATTTCCTGCAGTCTAGTATTTTAACTTGCAATAACTTTTCATAGAATTGTCCGATTTTCAATCTGTTTTTTGTATTGTATAGCCATTTCATTGCAGTTTGATAACATGTGAATAACTCAAAATTGACCTCTGGTGCAATGCGTCTCATTATGTGGTGGAGCGTCACATTTGTATACATGTATACAAGGGACTGTGTGTTTGGTCTGTCTGTTCCTCAGTGCTAAGACAGGTCAATGATAACCCTCCCCAGGTAATTTGTATACATGTATACATGGGACTGTGTGTTTGGTCTGTCTGTTCCTCAGTGCTAAGACAGGTCAATGATAACCCTCCCCAGGTAATTTGTATACATGTATACATGGGACTGTGTGTTTGGTCTGTCTGTTCCTCAATGCTAAGACAGGTCAATGATAACCCTCCCCAGGTAATTTGTATACATGTATACATGGGACTGTGTGTTTGGTCTGTCTGTTCCTCAGTGCTAAGACAGGTCAATGATAACCTTCCCCAGGTAATTTGTATACATGTATACATGGGACAATCGCATACGGCATGGAGGTCAGTACAGAGAAATCAAAGATCATGGTCAACAGCACGAGTAATGACATCACGGAAATAAAGATGAATGGAGAAATACTAGAAGAGGTGAGCCAATTCAAATACTTAGGTTCCATCCTAACAAAAGATGGCACATCAAACAATGAAGTGAAAGCTCGCATTGCAACAGCAACATCTGCTCTAGTCAGACTCCAGAGGATCATCAGAAGCAACAACATCAGCTTCTGCACCAAATACCACCTTTACAAATCCCTCGTGATATCTATCCTCCTATATGGCTGTGAATCATGGACTCTGACAGCAGAGTTAGAGAGGAGAATCCAAGCATTCGAGAACAAGTGCTACAGAAGACTCCTCAGAATATCATACAAAGAACACAAGACCAATAACTATGTGAAAGAAGAAATCAAAAAGCGTGTGGGCCCCCAAGAGCCTTTGCTCTCCACCATAAAGAGGAGAAAGCTGATGTGGTTTGGTCACACCACAAGACACAACACCCTAGCAAAAACCATCCTGCAAGGAACAGTCGAGGGCAAGAGAAGAAGAGGCCGCCAAAAGAAATCATGGGTTGACAACATCAAAGACTGGACCGCCCAACCCCTGCAACACCTCCTACTAGCCACACAGGATCGTGAAGCATGGAAAAAGATCGCTGTTGCGTCTTCTCTCATGTCCCCCCTACATCCTTTGGGACATGGGACTGAGTGAGTGAGTGTGAGTGAGTGATACATGGGACTGTGTGTTTGGTCTGTCTGTTCCTCAGTGCTAAGACAGGTCAATGATAACCCTCCCCAGGTAATTTGTATACATGTAATGATGTATGCAAGGGACTGTGTGTTCCGGTCTCTTTACCTCAAGGCCAGTGGTGACAGGTCCATGATAACTTTCCCCAGGTAATTAGTATACATACTGTATGGGACTGTGTGTTCCGGTCTGGAAAAGGCTTTGTTGGTAGTTGTAGGCTGTATGGTTGGGTGTATGTGTGTCCCAATAGAGTTGGGTTTTTTTTGTAGTCTCTCTGTTTCTCTCTCTATTTTTCTTTCAGTGTTTCTGTCTCCCACTCTGTGTGTCTGTTTATCTTTCTGTCTGTAATCTGTTCCATCTCTTTCTGATATTTGCATATTATATGTGGATGCCTGTGAGTGGGTGGGTGGGTGGGTGGGTGAGTGAGTGAGTGAGTGAGTGAGTGAGTGAGTGAGTGAGTGAGTGAGTGAGTGAGTGAGTGAGTGAGAGAGAGAGAGAGAGAGAGAGAGAGAGAGAGAGAGAGAGAGAGAGAGAGAGAGAGAGAGAGAATATTATGTGTGTGTGTGTTTTATTAATCAAACAACCAACTATGTGTGTGTATGTGGTGTGTGTGTGCATGCGTGTGTGCATGCGTGCGTGTGTGTTGTGTGTGCATGTGTGTGTGTGCATGTGTGCGTGCGTGTGTGCTGTATTAATGTAACGACCAAATGTAAGGAGAATGGTTATGAATACATGTCTAATTTGCTTCATTACTTCTCGTATTAGTGCTGCTGTAAATTGTCACCCCACCTCCCTCTGTCAGAAGGATTTTGTGTGCAATAAGTTGTTCAGTGTTCCTCTGTCAGTGTGTGTGTGTGTTTTTGTGTGTGTGGTGTGTGTGTGTTGTGTGTGTGTGTGTGTGTGTGTGTGTGTGTGTGTGCGTGCGTGCGTGCATGTGTGCCTGTGCATGCGCATGCAGGTGTAGTGAGACATTATATGCTATATTATTCACTGTTAAACATTATACACTATTATACACTTTTAAACATTAAACACTATATTATACACTGTTAAACATTATACACTATATTATACACTGTAGTGTTAAATATCAAACATATTATACACTGTTAAATATTATACACTATTATACACTGTTAAACATTATACACTATTGTACACTGTTAAACATTATACACTATATTATACACTGTTAAACATTATACACTATATTGTACACTGTTAAACATTATACACTATTGTACACTGTTAAACGTTATACACTATATTATACACTGTTAAACATCATACACTATATTATACACTGTTAAACATTATACACTATTATACACTGTTAAACATTATACAATATATGTTACACTGTTAAACATTATACACTATATTGTACACTGTTAAACATTATACACTATACTATACACTGTTAAACATTATACACTATTATACTATTATACATCATGACAGAGACACTGCAAAACCACCACACTTCCATCTCCATTGGTGGAAGACCCCTTTGCAACCTCAGATTTGCAGATGACATTGACCTCATGGGCAGCAGCAAACAAGAACTGCAAATCCTCACAGACAATTTAACAGATCGAGCGAGCGCATACGGCATGGAGGTCAGTACAGAGAAATCAAAGATCATGGTCAACAGCGCGAGTAATGACATCACGGAAATAAAGATGAATGGAGAAACACTAGAAGAGGTGAGCCAATTCAAATACTTAGGCTCCATCCTAACAAAAGATGGCACATCAAACAATGAAGTGAAAGCTCGCATTGCAACAGCAACATCTGCTCTAGTCAGACTCGAGAAGATCATCAGAAGCAACAACATCAGCTTCTGCACCAAATACCACCTTTACAAATCCCTCGTGATATCTATCCTCCTATATGGCTGTGAATCATGGACTCTGACAGCAGAGTTAGAGAGGAGAATCCAAGCATTCGAGAACAAGTGCCACAGAAGACTCCTCAAAATATCATACAAAGAACACAAGACCAATAACTATGTGAAAGAAGAAATCAAAAAGCGTGTGGGCCCCCAAGAGCCTTTGCTCTCCACCATAAAGAGGAGAAAGCTGATGTGGTTTGGTCACACCACAAGACACAACACCCTAGCAAAAACCATCCTGCAAGGAACAGTCGAGGGTAAGAGAAGAAGAGGCCGCCAAAAGAAATCATGGGTTGACAACATCAAAGACTGGACCGCCCAACCCCTGCAACACCTCCTACTAGCCACACAGGATCGTGAAGCATGGAAAAAGATCTCCGTTGCGTCTTCTCTCATGTCCCCCCTACGTCCTTTGGGACATGGGACTGAGTGAGTGAGTGAGTGAAACATTATGCACTATATTATACACTGTTAAACATTATACACTATTATACACTGTTAAACATTATACACTATATTGTCCACTCTTAAACATTATACACTATTGTCCACTCTTAAACATTATACACTATATTATACACTGTTAAACATTATACACTATATTATACACTGTTAAACATTATACACTATATTATACACTGTTAAACATTATACACTATATTATACACTGTTAAACATTATACACTATATTATACACTGTTAAACATTATACACTGTATTATACACTGTTAAACATTATACACTGTATTATACACTGTTAAACATTATACACTATTATACACTGTTAAACATTATACACTATATTATACACTGTTAAACATTATACACTATATTATACACTGTTAAACATTATACACTATTATACACTGTTAAACATTATACACTATATTATACACTGTTAAACATTATACACTATATTATACACTGTTAAAAATCATACACTATATTATACACTGTTAAAAATCATACACTATTGTACACTGTTAAACATTATACACTATATTGTACACTGTTAAACATTATACACTATATTATACACTGTTAAAAATCATACACTATATTATACACTGTTAAACATTATACACTATATTATACACTGTTAAACATTATACACTGTTAAACATTATACACTATATTATACACTGTTAAACATTATACACTGTATTATACACTGTTAAACGTTATGCACTATTGTACATTGTTAAACATTATACACTATATTATACACTGTTAAACATTATACACTATAAATACACTTAAACATTATACACTGTATCATACACTGTTAAACATTATGCACTATATTGTACACTGTTAAACATTATACACTATATTATACACTGTTAAACATTATACACTATAAATACACTGTTAAACATTATACACTGTATCATACACTGTTAAACATTATGCACTATATTGTACACTGTTAAACATTATACACTATATTATACACTGTTAAACATTATACACTATAAATACACTGTTAAACATTATACACTGTATTATACACTGTTAAACATTATGCACTATATTGTACACTGTTAAACATTATACACTATATTATACACTGTTAAACATTATACACTATATTATACACTGTTAAACATTATACACTATAAATACACTGTTAAACATTATACACTGTATTATACACTGTTAAACATTATGCACTATTGTACATTGTTAAACATTATACACTATATTATACACTGTTAAACATTATACACTATATTATACACTGTTAAACATTATACACTATAAACACACTGTTAAACATTATACACTGTATTATACACTGTTAAACATTATACACTATATTATACACTGTTAAACATTATACACTATAAATACACTGTTAAACATTATACACTGTATTATACACTGTTAAACATTATGCACTATTGTACATTGTTAAATATTTTAGATTTACTTTTATTTCCTTTCTGTTTTAGCTGGTATGTAATGAGCAGCACAGAAGACACGATTGCATTATCCACTTTTTAAACCTTTTAGATTCACTTTTATTTCATTTGTATCTTAGCTGGTTCTGTCAGCAGCTGTTGTCACAGTTGTGTTCATACATGTTGAAAGGGTTATCATGAGACAGGCTGTAAAGGCTGTGTCTTTTACAGATCTGTGTTCATACATGTTGAAAGGGTTATCATGAGACAGGCTGTAAAGGCTGTGTCTTTTACAGATCTGTGTTCATACATGTTGAAAGGGTTATCATGAGACAGGCTGTAAAGGCTGTGTCTTTTACAGATCTGTGTTCATACATGTTGAAAGGGTTATCATCACAGGAGACAGGCTGTAAAGGCTGTGTCTTTTACAGATCTGTGTTCATACATGTTGAAAGGGTTATCATCACCGGAGACAGGCTTTACAGGCTGTGTCCGTTACAGATCTGTGTTCATACATGTTGAAAGGGTTATCATGAGACGGGCTGTAAAGGCTGTGTTAGTGACTCCGTTACAGATGTTAGTCAGTATTAGAAAGTGAGATATGTAACAGTTTGTGGGGATGAGCTTTCTTTCCTCTTGTCTGAAATCCGTTTTGGCAGCGGTTACTGTAATGATACATGGATCTAGAATTACAACAGTGACATCTGTTTTGGCAGCAGTGACTTTAATAACTAAGGGATAGAGAGATAGACAGTTACATACCGTAATGATACATGGATCTAGAATTACAACAGTGACATCTGTTTTGGCAGCAGTGACTTTAATAACTAAGGGATAGAGAGATAGACAGTTACATACCGTAATGATACATGGATGTAGAATTGCAACAGCTGCAGGGTGATTAAATGCTGAGTTTGCTGTCAGCGTTGTTTGTTAATTGAAGAAGATGGGGGCTGACAGTGTTGCAGACCTACCTGTGTTTTTGCTGTCAGTATGTCAAGTGTTGTTACTGGTTAATTGAAGAAGATGGGGGCTGACAGTGTTGTAGACCTACCTGTGTTTTTGCTGTCAGTGTTGCAGACCTACCTGTGTTTTTGCTGTCAGTGTTGCAGACCTACCTGTGTTTTTGCTGTCAGTGTTGCAGACCTACCTGTGTTTTTGCTGTCGGCATTATTCGTTAATGTGGAGGAGATGGGGGCTGACAGTGTTGTAGATCTACCTGTGTTTCAGCTGAAGTAAATTAATACCCCCCCCCTCCCTGCCCCTGTGGGGACGCCAAGGGCTCTTTCAGTATCATCAATATTCCCACTATCTGGATAAAATGTAGGAATTTCTCCTTTTCTATCACTCTCTTTGTATTGATCTGTCTAACTAAACCTTTCTAACCTCTTTCTTTCTGGATTATTTTCTGCCTTCCCAGTCCACCCCCCTACCCTTTTTTCAAAGCAAATCTGACACATTCTGGTTGAACTGGATGTGAAGGGAACTTTTTCTGCATGAGCTGCCGGCCCTGCTGTTGGAATGGATTGGAGCAGGCAGGCAGGCAGGCAGGCAGGCAGGCAGGCAGGCAGGCAGGCAGGCAGATGGGTGGGGGTGGGGGTGTTAACAGCAGAAAGCAGAGGTGTGTTTACCCATGGTCAGTCCCTAAGGGCTGAGGAGAGGGGAGGTTTTTCTTCAGTCAAATTGAAGACATAAGTGACTATCACTGTCAGTCACCACCATATGCCAAACATGCTTGATAGGAAGAAAAAAGTGGAAGGTTGAGGGGAAAGACAGAACAAACAAAGTCAACTATCAGTCAGTGACTGTCCCTGGTCACTGCAGTTATGTGAAGGGGGGGGGGGCTGGATTTTTAAAAAAATATCTGGTTCAGAAGAGACTGACCTCAAAGTAAACAGAGAGCTGAGCATACAGAGAAAGGGGAGGGAAGCCAAGGGTGCTCCTTGCGTCTGTGGTCTGTGGGGGAGGGAGGTGTACACCTCTGCTTCTGTGGTCTGTGGGGGAGGGGGGTGTACACCTCTGCTTCTGTGGTCTGTGGGGGAGGGAGGTGTACACCTCTGCCTCTGTGGTCTGTGGGGGAGGGAGGTGTACACCTCTGCTTCTGTGGTCTGTGGGAGAGGGAGGTGTACACCTCTGCTTCTGTGGTCTGTGGGGGAGGGGGGTGTACACCTCTGCTTCTGTGGTCTGTGGGGGAGGGAGGTGTACACTCTGCTTCTGTGGTAGCCAGGCCTGTGTGGTTGAGGTATGTCTGCTACATGTGGTACATCAGGGGCACTGGTGCTTGAACCCCCCCCCCCCCAAACCACTTTAGTGAACATACATGTATGTAATTACAGTGAAGGTTATGGAGGGGTACTTTTTTCTTTCTGATTCTGGAGCTAGTTTTGGGAACAGGAGAATGGTGGTGTTTGCCCAACCTGCCAGAAGCTGACATGGCAATGATGAGGTCTTTAACATGCTGACATGGCAATGATGAGGTCTTTAACATGCTGACATGGCAA
>CM060322.1:1182332-1189832 GCA_030674155.1 Stramonita haemastoma
TTATAAAAAAAACCCAAAACAAAGCAATTTACTTAAAAAAAAATCCCCAAACCCAGAACCATTCCCTCCACTCTCCCATCCCCACCTTTACTCAAATCCCCTCTCCTCCAAGAATCCTCACCCCCCCCCCCCTCCCTGATGTGATTCATACAGTAATAATAATAATAATCACCCTCCCTGCTGTGATTCATACAGTAATAATAATAATAATGATCGCCCTCCCTGATGTGATTCATACAGTAATAATAATAATAATGATCACCCTCCCTGCTGTGATTCATACAGTAATAATAATAATAATGATCGCCCTCCCTGATGTGATTCATACAGTAATAATAATAATAATAATGATCACCCTCCCTGCTGTGATTCATACAGTAATAATAATAATAATGATCGCCCTCCCTGCTGTGATTCATACAGTAATAATAATAATAATCACCCTCCCTGCTGTGATTCATACAGTAATAATAATAATAATGATCACCCTCCCTGCTGTGATTCATACAGTAATAATAATAATAATAATGATCACCCTCCCTGCTGTGATTCATACAGTAATAATAATAATAATGATCACCCTCCCTGCTGTGATTCATACAGTAATAATAATAATAATGATCACCCTCCCTGCTGTGATTCATACAGTAATAATAATAATAATAATAATAATGATCACCCTCCCTGCTGTGATTCATACAGTAATAATATAATAATAATATCACCCTCCCTGCTGTGATTCATACAGTAATAATAATAATAATAATCACCCTCCCTGCTGTGATTCATACAGTAATAATAATAATAATAATGATCACCCTCCCTGCTGTGATTCATACAGTAATAATAATAATAATCACCCTCCCTGCTGTGATTCATACAGTAATAATAATAATAATAATATAATAATAATAATAATAATGATCACCCTCCCTGCTGTGATTCATACAGTAATAATATAATAATAATAATAATAATGATCGCCCTCCCTGATGTGATTCATACAGTAATAATATATATAATAAATATATCACCCTCCCTGCTGTGATTCATACAGTAATAATATAATAATATATAATAATAATAATATATGATCGCCCTCCCTGCTGTGATTCATACAGTAATAATAATAATGATCACCCTCCCTGCTGTGATTCATACAGTAATATAATAATTATATAATAATAATGATCGCCCTCCCTGCTGTGATTCATACAGTAATAATAATAATGATCACCCTCCCTGCTGTGATTCATACAGTAATAATAATAATAATAATATAATAATAATAATGATCCCCTCCCTGCTGTGATTCATACAGTAATATAATAATAATGATCACCTCCTGCTGTGATTCATACAGTAATAATAATAATAATGATCACCCTCCCTGATGTGATTCATACAGTAATAATAATAATGATCACCCTCCCTGCTGTGATTCATACAGTAATAATAATAATAATGATCACCCTCCCTGCTGTGATTCATACAGTAATAATAATAATAATGATCACCTCCCTGCTGTGATTCATACAGTAATAATAATAATAATAATAATGATCACCTCCCTGATGTGATTCATACAGTATAATGATATAATAATATCACTCCTGCTGTGATTCATACAGTAATAATAATAATAATATCACCCTCCCTGCTGTGATTCATACAGTAATAATAATAATAATAATGATCACCCTGCTGTGATTATACAGTAATAATAATAATATCACCCTCCCTGCTGTGATTCATACAGTAATAATATATAATAATAATAATAATATAATAATAATGATCACCTCCCTGCTGTGATTCTACGTAATATAATATAATAATAATAATAATAATGATCGCCTCCTGATGTGATTCATACAGTAATAATAATAATAATAATAATAAAAATAATAATAATCATCACCCTCCCTGCTGTGATTCATACAGTAATAATGATAATAATAATGATCACCCTCCCTGCTGTGATTCATACAGTAATAATAATAATAATAATCACCCTCCCTGCTGTGATTCATACAGTAATGATAATAATAATGATCACCCTCCCTGCTGTGATTCATACAGTAATAATAATAATAATCACCCTCCCTGCTGTGATTCATACAGTTAATATATAATAATGTAATAATAATAAATGATCACCCTCCCTGCTGTGATTCATCAGTAATATAATTAATAATAATAATATAATAAATGATCGCCCTCCCTGATGTGATTCATACAGTAATAATAATAATAATAATAATTATAATATATAAAATATATATAATCACCCTCCCTGCTGTGATTCATACAGTAATAATAATAATAATGATCACCCTCCCTGCTGTGATTCATACAGTAATAATAATAATATAAACTCCTCTGTGATTATACAGTATAATAATAAAATGATCACCTCCCTGCTGTGATTCATACAGTAATAATAATAATGATAATAATAATGATACCTCCTGCTGTGATTCTACAGTATAATAATAATAATCACCCTCTGCTGTGATTATACAGTAATAATAATAATATAATCACCATCCCTGATGTGAATGGTAGCAATAAGTGTAGAGAGAAGAAGAGGAGGAGGAGGGGGGAGGGGAGAAAATATAATAATAATAATCACCATCCCTGATGTGAATGGTAGTAATAAGTGTAGAGAGAAGAAGAGGAGGAGGAGGAGGAGGGGGGGGGGAGAAAATATAATAATAATAATCACCATCCCTGATGTGAATGGTAGCAATAAGTGTAGAGAGAGAAGAGGAGGGGAGGGGGGGGGGGGGGGAGAAAATATAATAATAATAATCACCATCCCTGATGTGAATGGTAGCAATAAGTGTAGAGAGAAGAGAGGGGAGGGGGGGGGGGGGGGAGAAATATATATAATATCACA
Organism: Stramonita haemastoma; assembly: GCA_030674155.1. Classification (NCBI taxonomy): domain Eukaryota; kingdom Metazoa; phylum Mollusca; class Gastropoda; order Neogastropoda; family Muricidae; genus Stramonita; species Stramonita haemastoma. The sequence continues at coordinate 1,185,235 of CM060322.1, forward strand.
TCCTGATGTGAATGGTAGCATAAGTGTAGAGAGAAGAAGAGAGGAGGGGGGGGGGGGGGGGGGGGGGGGGAGAAATGCTGCTTTTCCTCCCGTTACCAGCACATCCTGGTCCATCTGTGCTGATCGTTAGTAAGGCATGGCTGGGTGCTGGTGTACAGAACCTCTCTCCCCTCAGCAGGCATTGTACTGCTGTTGCCCAGCAACCAGCTAAAGACCAGCCACAGATGGCCAGCTTATTTATTTATAAAGGGATGGATGTGGTGGCAGTTTGATGCCCCCCCCCCCCCCCTCCCTTGCCCAGACATCAAATCAATGTTGCATGCTAATGTTGTGGGTTGTTTTGGAGTTGGTTCATTTCTGAGGTGTTGGGTGTGGTTGACTGATAAATCACTGTTTTTGTGGTTGTTGTTGTTGTTGTTGACTGATAAATCACTGTTTTTTTGGTTGTTGTTGTTGTTGTTGACTGATAAATCACTGTTTTTGTTGTTGTTGTTGTTGTTGACTGATAAATCATTGTAGTTGTTGTTGTTGACTGATAAATCACTGTTGTTGACTGATAAATCACTGTTGCTGTTGTTGTTGACTGATAAATCACTGTTGTTGTTGTTGTTGACTGATAAATCACTGTTGTTGTTGTTGTTGTTGTTGACGACTGATAAATCACTGTTGTTGTTGTTGTTGACTGATAAATCACTGTTGCTGTTGTTGTTGTTGTTGACTGATAAATCACTGTTGTTGTTGACTGATAAATCACTGTTGTTGTTGTTGCTGTTGTTGTTGTTGACTGATAAATCACTTGTTGTTGTTGTTGACTGATAAATCACTGTTGTTGTTGCTGTTGTTGTTGTTGACTGAAAATCACTGTTGTTGCTGTTGTTGACTTAGCAGAATTAGGATCAGCACTGATCAACAAAGCAGAACTAGGATCATCACTGATCAACAAAGCAGAACTAGGATCATCACTGATCAACAAAGCAGAACTAGGATTATCAGCACTGATCAACAAAGCAGAACTAGGATCATCAGCACTGATCAACAAAGCAGAACTAGGATCATCATCACTGATCAACAAAGCAGAACTAGGATCAGCACTGATCAACAAAGCAGAACTAGGATTATCAGCACTGATCAACAAAGCAGAACTAGGATCAGCACTGATCAACAAAGCAGAACTAGGATTATCAGCACTGATCAACAAAGCAGAACTAGGATCAGCACTGATCAACAAAGAACTAGGATCATCACGGATCAACAAAGCAGAACTAGGATCATCACTGATTAACAAAGCAGAACTAGGATCATCACTGATCAACAAAGCAGAACTAGGATTATCACACTGATCAACAAAGCAGAACTAGGATCAGCACTGATCAACAAAGCAGAACTAGGATTATCATCACTGATCAACAAAGCAGAACTAGGATCAGCACTGATCAACAAAGCAGAACTAGGATCATTACTGATCATCACTGATCAACAAAGCAGAACTAGGATCATCATCACTGATCAACAAAGCAGAACTAGGATCATCAGCACTGATCAACAAAGCAGAACTAGGATCATCAGCACTGATCAACAAAGCAGAACTAGGATCATCATCACTGATCAACAAAGCAGAACTAGGATCATCAGCACTGATCAACAAAGCAGAACTAGGATCAGCACTGATCAACAAAGCAGAACTAGGATCATCATCACTGATCAACAAAGCAGAACTAGGATCATCATCACTGATCAACAAAGCAGAACTAGGATCAGCACTGATCAACAAAGCAGAACTAGGATCATCATCACTGATCAACAAAGCAGAACTAGGATTATCATCACTGATCAACAAAGCAGAACTAGGATCAGCACTGATCAACAAAGCAGAACTAGGATCATCAGCACTGATCAACAAAGCAGAACTAGGATCATCACTGATCAACAAAGCAGAACTAGGATCATCAGCACTGATCAACAAAGCAGAACTAGGATTATCAGCACTGATCAACAAAGCAGAACTAGGATTATCATCACTGATCAACAAAGCAGAACTAGGATCATGCACTGATCAACAAAGCAGAACTAGGATCATCATCACTGATCAACAAAGCAGAACTAGGATTATCATCACTGATCAACAAAGCAGAACTAGGATCAGCACTGATCAACAAAGCAGAACTAGGATCATCATCACTGATCAACAAAGCAGAACTAGGATCATCATCACTGATCAACAAAGCAGAACTAGGATTATCATCACTGATCAAAAAAGCAGAACTAGGATCAGCACTGATCAACAAAGCAGAACTAGGATCAGCACTGATCAACAAAGCAGAACTAGGATCAGCATGATCAACAAAGCAGAACTAGGATCAGCACTGATCAACAAAGCAGAACTAGGATCAGCACTGATCAACAAAGCAGAACTAGGATCATCATCACTGATCAACAAAGCAGAACTAGGATCAGCACTGATCAACAAAGCAGAACTAGGATCATCATCACTGATCAACAAAGCAGACTAGGATCAGCACTGATCAACAAAGCAGAACTAGGATCATCACGGATCAACAAAGCAGAACTAGGATCAGCATGATCAACAAAGCAGAACTAGGATTATCAGCACTGATCAACAAAGCAGAACTAGGATCAGCACTGATCAACAAAGCAGAACTAGGATTATCAGCATGATCAACAAAGCAGAACTAGGATCAGCACTGATCAACAAGCAGAACTAGGATCATCATCACTGATCAACAAAGCAGAACTAGGATTCATCAGCACTGATCAACAAAGCAGAACTAGGATTATCAGCACTGATCAACAAAGCAGAACTAGGATCATCATCACTGATCAACAAAGCAGAACTAGGATCATCATTCACTGATCAACAAAGCAGAACTAGGATCATCATCACTGATCAACAAAGCAGAACTAGGATCATCATCACTGATCAACAAAGCAGAACTAGGATTATCATCACTGATCAACAAAGCAGAACTAGGATTTATCACTGATCATCACTGATCAACAAAGCAGAACTAGGATCATCATCACTGATCAACAAAGCAGAACTAGGATTATCATCACTGATCAACAAACACAGAACTAGGATCATCATCACTGATCAACAAAGCAGAACTAGGATTATCATCACTGATCAACAAAGCAGAACTAGGATTATCATCACTGATCAACAAAGCAGAACTAGGATCATCATCACTGATCAACAAAACAGAACTAGGATCATCATCACTGATCAACAAAGCAGAACTAGGATTATCATCACTGATCAACAAAGCAGAACTAGGATTATCATCACTGATCAACAAAGCAGAACTAGGATTATCATCACTGATCAACAAAGCAGAACTAGGATTATCATCACTGATCAACAAAACAGAACTAGGATTATCATCACTGATCAACAAAGCAGAACTAGGATTATCATCACTGATCAACAAAGCAGAACTAGGATCATCATCACTGATCAACAAAGCAGAACTAGGATTATCATCACTGATCAACAAAGCAGAACTAGGATTATCATCACTGATCAACAAAGCAGAACTAGGATTATCATCACTGATCAACAAAGCAGAACTAGGATTATCAGCACTGATCAACAAAGCAGAACTAGGATTATCATCACTGATCAACAAAGCAGAACTAGGATTATCATCACTGATCAACAAAGCAGAACTAGGATTATCAGCACTGATCAACAAAGCAGAACTAGGATCATCATCACTGATCAACAAAGCAGAACTAGGATTATCAGCACTCCACCTAAATATAAATATCCACAGCCCACAGCGCTGTTGGTGTGGCCAAGAGAATGTGTGGATATTTATTTTATTGTTGTATCACTGTAGTGGTTCTGGAAACGGCACACATTCCTGCACACATGCACAGACACATGCAGTACACTTCAGTGGACAAGTTCCTGCAACACATGCACAGACACATGCAGTACACTTCAGTGGACAAGTTCTTGCACACATGCACAGACACATGCAGTACACTTCAGTGGACAAGTTCTTGCACACATGCACAGACACATGCAGTACACTTCAGTGGACAAGTTCTTGCACACATGCACAGACACATGCAGTACACTTCAGTGGACAAGTTCTTGCACACATGCACAGACACATGCAGTACACTTCAATGGAAAAGTTCTTGCACACATGCTGCTAATACATGTATATGTTTGTTCACGTGATGTGCACAGTATATATGATTTGACAATTTGATATAACCTACACTATATTTAGTGGTCATCACCAAATTTGAACCAGTAGATGATTATAACTGATGTTTGTTGTTGTGTCAAAGAAGTCTACATGATTTGGCAATAAATTAGTCTGAATCTGAATCACACATAAGCACTCATACATATATGCTCTCTCTCGCTTTGTCCCTGTCTCTCTCTTTCTGTCTGTGTCTGTGTCTTTGTCTTTCTCTCTGTCTCTGTCTCTCTGTCTCTCTCTGTGCCTCTAACTCTGTCTCTCTCTCTCTGTCTCTCTCTTTCTCTCTGTGTCTTTGTCTTTCTGTCTGTCTCTCTCTGTCTCTGTCTGTCTGTCTGTCTCTCTCTGTGCCTCTGTCTCTGT
>CM060322.1:1194832-1197332 GCA_030674155.1 Stramonita haemastoma
TACAGGGTCACTCCTGCCAGGTGATACATACATACATACATACACACCTGGCACATACCTACAGGGTCACTCCTGCCAGGTGATACATACTTACATACATACACACCTGGCACATACCTACAGGGTCACTCCTGCCAGGTGATTAATACATACATACATACATACACACCTGGCACATACCTACAGGGTCACTCCTGCCAGGTGATACATACATACATACACACCTGGCACATACCTACAGGGTCACTCCTGCCAGGTGATACATACATACATACATACATACACACCTGGCACATACCTACAGGGTCACTCCTGCCAGGTGATACATACATACATACACACCTGGCACATACCTACAGGGTCACTCCTGCCAGGTGATACATACATACATACATACACACCTGGCACATACCTACAGGGTCACTCCTGCCAGGTGATACATACATACATACACAGGGTTCGCGATAACCGGTAATTGTCGGTATTTTACCGATTGTAAACAGGGAATACCGAAAATTTTCGAAGCAGCCGGTACCGCGTACCGGTTCTGTTTGCCTGTGACCGATTAGATTTCCGTCTCAAAAAAAAAAGTCTGAAGTGACATTTTCTGACAGTCTGTCATGCGCCTGTACTGTGCTTACGCACCTACCCCTTCCTACACCACCCCTTCGGACGAACATCTTTGGCGACAGCATGATTAGCCTAGCACGCAGAACAGCAAGCTTTCCTGTGAAAGAATGGAGCTTCGCGCTCTTATCGGCATGACAGTAACTTCCATTCACAATGAGTAAATGGGGCCTAGATTTATTTAATCTTTATTCTTTTAATCTTTTATATCGAGGATAATGGAATAAGCACTCCTGTGCTTTTTTACATCCTGTCCCCATGTGTGTGCAGTTTTGTAAATGTCATCTGTTCCCACGGCACAGGATGGCCTGCTCTTACGAAAAGCGAAAAGCGGAGGGTCTTTGACTATGAATTTGCGCGTTGCTTTGAGAGAGAAGAGTCGAAAACAAAATCTAAATTGAACAAAAGATCTAGATGAGCGCTAAGCATAGAAACAAAAAAGAAGAATATGTCTCACGAATGATGCCATGCAAAACAACAGACTGACACGGACAGTGGCACAGGCGCTATAAAAAAAATCCTATTTCCTTCGTGGCTTCGTGCCCAAGAAGCGAGTGGCAGCAGCACACGGCAGTCAAAGTCTGAGAGATTTGCGTTCAATTTAGATTTAGTTTTGCTGCCCAACAATCCCTCCCTCCCCCACCCCCTCACTGATTAGTTTCGTTTTGTTCACAGTACGTACCGGATTTTATTTTCTGGGGACCGATTTTGGGGGAGTTGGTCAAGATATCTCTGAAATGGCAACTCGCAGTACCGGTTTTAAAAAATCTTAGCGCGAACCCTGCATACATACATACACACCTGGCACATACCTACAGGGTCACTCCTGCCAGGTGATACATACATACATACATACATACACACTGGCACATACCTACAGGGTCACTCCTGCCAGGTGATACATACATACATACATACACACCTGGCACATACCTACAGGGTCACTCCTGCCAGGTGATACATACATACATACATACACACCTGGCACATACCTACAGGGTCACTCCTGCCAGGTGATACATACATACATACATACATACACACCTGGCACATACCTACAGGGTCACTCCTGCCAGGTGATACATACATACATACATACATACACACCTGGCACATACCTACAGGGTCACTCCTGCCAGGTGATACATACATACATACATACACACCTGGCACATACCTACAGGGTCACTCCTGCCAGGTGATACATACATACATACACACCTGGCACATACCTACAGGGTCACTCCTGCCAGGTGATACATACATACATACACACCTGGCACATACCTACAGGGTCACTCCTGCCAGGTGATACATACATACATACACACCTGGCACATACCTACAGGGTCACTCCTGCCAGGTGATACATACATACATACACACCTGGCACATACCTACAGGGTCACTCCTGCCTGGTGTTACATACATACATACACCTGGCACATATCTACAGGGTCACTCCTGCCAGGTGATACATACATACATACACACCTGGCACATACCTACAGGGTCACTCCTGCCAGGTGATACATACATACATACATACACACCTGGCACATACCTACAGGGTCACTCCTGCCAGGTGATACATACATACATACATACATACATACATACACACCTGGCACATACCTACAGGGTCACTCCTGCCAGGTGATACATACATACATACATACATACATACTACACACTGGCACATACCTACAGGGTCACTCCTGCCAGGTGATACATACATACATACATACATACATACACACCTGGCACATACCTACAGGGTCACTCCTGCCAGGTGATACATACATACATACATCAATACATACACACCTGGCACATACCTACAGGGTCACTCCTGCCAGGTGATACATACATA
>CM060322.1:1202332-1219832 GCA_030674155.1 Stramonita haemastoma
GTGGGTGTATATCTGTGTGGGTGGGTAGGTGTGTGTATGTGTGTATCTTCAATTTTACGTCTGTTCAGTTATTGTGATATTAGACAAGGGGGAAGGAGGGGGGGGGGGGGGGGGGGTGATGAGATGAGAGATGAGGGGTGCAAAGTAAAGAGATGGGTGTTGGTACTAGGGGAAAAAAATCGTATCAAGATACTGATTTCAAACAACAACAACAAAAGTAGCAAAAACAAGGCAAAGAAACACAAAAAGAACTAACCTCAGAACAACAGAAAACTATGCTAAAGGGAGAACTTGAACTTTTGCGAATCTGTGTGTGTGTGTGTGTGTGTGTGTGTGTGTGTGTGTGTGTGTGTGTGTGTGTGTGTGTGACGCAGAGACTCACAAGATAGTGATTACAGACATAGATACACACAGACATATGCATATATACACACATACATGTGAGTGTGTGCATGCACACACAGACACAGACACAGGACACGCACGCACCCACACACGCACACACACACACGTTAAACACTTAAAATTCGAGGGGATTTTTCCCCAGGAGTTAACATCAGTGCTGACTCCACTCTCCCCAAAAGTCCTTCGGATGAGACTGTAAACTGATGCCCCATGTGCGAGTGCACACAGAACATCTTGCGCACACATTAAATCCTGTTCTGCTTTTCTTAAAGAGTAGGCTATTGTGTGCTGGTGGGAACAGATTACAAAATTTACAAAACTGCATACACACTGGGACTGGATGAAAAAAAGCATATGAGTGCTTATTCCATTATCCTTGATATAAAAGAATAAATAAATAAATAAATAAAAGAAGAAAGCACACACACACACACACACACACACACACACACACACACACACACACACACACACACACACTCACTCCACTCCACTCCACTCCACTCCACTCCACCCACTCCACTCCCCCCCCCCCCCCCCCCCCCCCTCTCTCTCTCTCTCTCTCTCTTCTCTCTCTCTCTCTCTCTCTCTCTCTCTCTTTTGATAACATGTTATCATTTCATTGGAATTTGCAATGTTTTTTTGTTGTTGTTTTTTCTTTCACAAGTCGTTCTGTTCACATGACATTTTTGCCCCCTTTCATATGGGGCTATGGCCTTAATGATTAAACCATCTGAAGTCTGAAGTCTCTCTCTTTTGAGAGAGAGTGAGAGAGGGGAGAGAGGGGGAGAGGTAGAGGGGGAGAGGGGAGGAGAGGGAGAGGAGAGGAGAGAGAGAGAGAGGGGGAGAGAGAGAGAGAGAGAGAGAGAGAGAGAGGGAGAGAGAGAGAGAGAGAAAAATCTGATTGTTTTGAACTTAGTTTCTCGCTTTTGTGTCATTGAAATAGAGTACGGATGTGTTGTGTCTTGTTACCGTAGAATAATTTGAGTTTGTAATCTAGAGTGTCATGTTGGATAAGACTATTAGTAAGGGTTGTGACTTGGAATAGCGTATATTGAGATTTTGCTTGTGCCTGTATTGTAAGTGTAGTTAGATAGTTGGTTATATAAATAACTAAGTAATTAAGCTTATCATTTGCTTTGCTATATCTATATGTTATATAATTCTTTATGATTGTTTGCCAGTGGGTTTGTTGTTTTTGGTTTGTTTATGTGTGGGTGTTGTTGTTTTTTTTTTTATGAGGACCTGGTGTAAAGAAGTCTCTGGCTTATCCATATTTCCTCAATAAAACATTCGAGTTCAAGTTCTCTCTCTCTCACCTTCTCCATCTTTTATTACTTCCTCTCATTCTCTCTCTTTTTTAAAAAACAACACTATTATCAATATAAATATTGATGTTTATTTTGCAGACGATTGAAAAGGACTTTGACGCTTACTTCAAGGCCTAGAGAGGAGGGTGAAGGTGGGATCAAGAGGCTGGGATTGGCCGATGGAACGCGGGCGACCTTTGGCAGCAGACAGTGTGATGACCTGCCCCCAAACCTGTGTGGCGGGGCAGGTCTGATGCAACGCGTGCTGGTTGCGTCTGGCTGCTGATGGGAGACGCGGCTTTCGGTCCCCCCCACCCTCTTGACTGCCGCTGCCTGCGTGTTGTTGATGATTATGTTGATTATATTTAACTGTTACTAGAGGCGTGCCAGGGATGCAAGTTTTGCTTTGGTTTCTGCCAGGGATGCAAGTGGACAGACGAGTTGTGCATGGCTGAGGTGCCCTCCAGCCCCTGTGGCCAGGGTTTGTGCTGTTGCTGCTTTGGCGTTGCTGTGTTGTGTCTGCGATCTGTTGGAGGTTGCGTTGTGTTGCACAAAGGGAGTTTTTTTCGATTTATTTTTGTTTGTATGCGTTTTTTCACTCAATGTTGAGAGTAGTGTTTTGTTGTATTTTTGGATTTTTTTGTTCGTTTTGATAGAAATTTTTTGTTACACTGTCTCAGTGTCAAAGCAATTCCATGTGTCCAGCTTGGAATAAAGAGTTGTAGGAAGGTGAATGTGTGTGTGTGTGTGTGTGTGTGTGTGTGTGTGTGTGTGTGTGTGTGCGGTCCATAAGTCATCGATCATGATTCACTTCAGATAAGTGCTAGCCCAAGTGAAGGGAGTGTAGTCAGCTTTATTTTGTTGGTAAGCTGGGATTGAGTGGAAACAAGGTTATGTTTTGAAGCAGGTTTATTTATTATTGGGAAAATGGTGTGTTAATGTGTTAGTTATCTCAGTGGTATATTTGTGTGGTTAGTTATCTCAATAGTATGTTTATGTGGCTAGTTATCTCAGTGTATGTTTTTGTGGTTACTTATCTCAATGTATGTTTACAGGGAGGGTCAGGGTAGCTCAGTGGTCAGAGCACTTGTTTACATAGAGGGTCAGGGTAGCTCAGTGGTCAGAGCACTTGTTTACATAGAGGGTCAGGGTAGCTCAGTGGTCAGAGCACTTGTTTCAAGTCAGGGTAGCTCAGTGGTCAGAGCACTGTTGCCAAGCTAGGGTTGAGCAACATTGATGCGTGGTTTTCCATTTGGATGGGTGACTGGTTACCATTTGGATGGGTGACTGGTTACCATTTGGATGGGTGACTGGTTACCATTTGGATGGGTGACTGGTTACCATTTGGATGGTGACTGGTTACCATTTGATGGGATGGTTACCAATTTGGTCATTGGGGTGACCTTTTGCACACCTTAGCTTCAGAAGTTCCCCAGTTCACCCACAAAAAAAAAAAAATTAGGCCTAGTATTGCCCAACAGCTAAACAAAAACTATCAGAAAAAAGTTAAAAAAACAAAAACAAACCAACCTTGAATGCCAATCCCCCCCCCCCCCCCCCCCCAAAGCATCACAACAACAACACTTCACCCCACAGAGAAATAATGAGGACTGAGGTGACACACAACACCCTCCATGGTTTCTATGCAAAAGAGCGCCTGTGTCAGAATGACGCCATCTCTGAATGGCCAACAGGTAGGAAGTTATCTCCCCTGCTGGTGGTGGAATTGAATGAAATCCAGGCTTTGTGTTAATTAATGTAGAGACAAACTGCTGTGCACATCAATCACTCATCAGTCATACCTTCACCTTCACTTTTCTCTGTGTCAGGTTAATTTAATAGTTATCAACAAACTGCTGTGCAACACATCACAGTCATCAGTCATACCTTCACCTTCACTTTTCTCTGTGTCAGGTTAATATAATAGTTATCAACAAACTGCTGTGCACATCACGTCATCAGTCATACCTTCACCTTCACTTTTCTCTGTGTCAGGTTAATATAATAGTTATCAACAAACTGCTGTGCACATCACATCACGTCATCAGTCATACCTTCACCTTCACTTTTCTCATGTCAGGTTAATTTAATAGTTATCAACAAACTGCTGTGCACATCACATCACGTCATCAGTCATACCTTCACCTTCACCTTTCTCTGTGTCAGGTTAATATAGTTATCAACAAACTGCTGTGCACATCATCATCAGTCATACCTTCACCTTTCTCTGTGTCCAGCTAAGGTCATGGTAAAGGTGGCAGGTTAATATAATATTTAGAAATAAATTGCTGTGCACATCACATCACGTCATCAGTCATACCTTCACCTTTCTCTGTGTCCAGCTAAGGTCATGGTAAAGGTGGCAGGTTAATATAATATTTAGAAACAAATTGCTGTGCACATCACATCACGTCATCAGTTATACCATCACCTTTCTCTGTGTCCAGCTAAGGTCATGGTAAAGGTGGCAGGTTAATATAATATTTAGAAACAAATTGCTGTGCACATCACATCACGTCATCAGTTATACCATCACCTTTCTCTGTGTCCAGCTTTGAAACACATGGTGGTGGACAAGATTGGAAAAGTCAAGTTGACCATTTGGATTATGGACAATGAAGGCCTGATTTCATATTTCATATTTCAAGAAAATATAAAACAGAAAACGTTTCAAGTGCTCCTGTGTAAAGAGTGCCTTGTTGTTACATCTCTTCTTTTTTTTTGTGATAAGAAGTTTGGGTTGATCCGTTGATTAGGGTCGGCCTAGTCAGTTAGCTTAAATTTTTTATATTTTTTTTTATTGTTTGTTTATGTTGTAGTTGTTGATACATTCTCTTTGTGTAATACTTGAGTGAATGCTGAGCATTTGATGCATGAACAGTGGCCATGTTATGGTTTTTATTGCTGGCTTGCAGCAGTTAGTAAATTGGTTAGTGTTGTGTATTGTCCACCCCTCAGGGTAGATTATAAAGAATTCTTGTCATGTTGTCATTTTCCAATGATTTTTGTGAGTTAAATGCTGCATTTTATTGTAGATTTGAGAAGTGAATCAGGGGTTGAAAGAACCTCATCTCCTGGTTTTTGACACAAGCCTGTAGTGAGGTGAGATTGTGAAATGAACAGCAGTCTGTGAAGACAGAGAGAGAGTCGGGGGTTGAAAGAGAAGCAGCTCCTGGGTCTGACACAGCCTGTAGTTAGTTAACATCAGCCTGTAGTTAGTTAACGTCAGCCTGTAGTTAGTTAACGTCAGCCTGTAGTTAGTTAACGTCAGCCTGTAGTTAGTGAACGTCAGCCTGTAGTTAGTGAACGTCAGCCTGTAGTTAGTGAACATCAGCCTGTAGTTAGTGAACATCAGCTTGTAGTTAGTTAACATCATAGTTAACATCAGCCTGTAGTTAGTTAACGTCAGCTTGTAGTTAGTTAACATCATAGTTAACATCAGCCTGTAGTTAGTGAACATCAGCCTGTAGTTAGTGAACGTCAGTCTATAGTTAGTGAACATCAGCCTGTAGTTAGTTAACATCATAGTTAACATCAGCCTGTAGTTAGTTAACGTCAGCTTGTAGTTAGTTAACATCATAGTTAACATCAGCCTGTAGTTAGTGAACATCAGCCTGTAGTTAGTGAACATCAGTCTATAGTTAGTTAACGTCAGTCTATAGTTAGTTACCATCAGTCTCTGAAGATGTAAATAACATCCACTTTGATAACGATAGATGAAAATCCTGAGAGCATGGTGTGGGGGGAAGTGTTGACAGTTATTCAGCCATTTTCCTGAGGCCCTGGTGTGGGGTGGTGTTGACAGTTATTCAGCCATTTTCCTGAGGCATTGTTGTGTGTGTGGGGGGTGTTGACAGTTATTCAGCCATTTTCCTGAGGCATTGGTGTTGTGTGTGTGTGTGTGGGGGTGTTGACAGTTATTCTGCCATTTTCCTGAGGCCCTGGTGTGGGGGGAAATGTTGACAGTTATTCAGCCATTTTCCTGAGGCATTGGGTTGTGTGTGTGTGTGTGTGGGGGGGGGTGTTGACAGTTATTCAGCCATTTTCCTGAGAGCTGGTGTGGGGGGAAGTGTTGACAGTTATTCAGCCATTTTCCTGAGAGCCTGGTGTGGGGGGAGTGTTGACAGTTATTCAGCCATTTTCCTGAGGCATTGGTGTGTGTGTGTGTGTTGTGTGGGGGGGGGGGGTGTTGACAGTTATTCAGCCATTTTCCTGAGAGCCTGGTGTGGGGGGGAGTGTTGACAGTTATTCAGCCATTTTCCTGAGAGCCTGTGTGTGCACATACAAGCCATGGGATCAGTGGTACATTGGAGTGTGGGGGGGGTGGGGTGTTGAAAGGGGTGGTGTGGGGTGGTGTTGGACAGTAACACCATCTAGAGCTGGTTTGCATTGTTGTATTGGTTGTCGGTAAAGGATTAATGTTGTGTACGAAATGATTTTTGTTTGCTACGGGCACCAGATTATTTGTGTAATTTTATAATCATGCAACAGGCACCCTGCTTTGTGCTATTTATAGATCATGCAACAGGCACCCTGCTTGTGCTATTTAGATCATCAACAGGCACCCTGCTTTGTGCTGTTTATAGATCAATTATGCAACAGGCACCCTGCTTTGTGCTATTTATAGTTCAGTCATGCAACAGGTACCCTGCTTTGTGCTATTTATAGATCAGTCATGCAACAGGCACCCTGCTTTGTGCTATTTATAGATCAGTCATGCAACAGGCACCCTGCTTTGTGCTATTTATAGATCAGTCGTGCAACAGGCACCCTGCTTTGTGCTATTTATAGATCAGTCATGCAACAGGCACCCTGCTTTGTGCTAGATCTGTATTGGGAGCAAGTCTTTTTTAAAATTTAATTTGATACTTTAAATCAATGACAACCAATTTTGATGCTTTAAATCAGTGACAACAAATTTTGATGCTTTAAATCAGTGACAACAAATTTTGATGCTACAAATTTTGATGCTTGAAATCAGTGACAACAAATTTTGATGCTTTAAATTGGCGATGCTTTAAATCAGTAACAGCAAATTTTGATGCTTGAAATCAGTGACAGCAAATTTTGATGCTTGAAATCAGTGACAAATTTCCGTTTGGTTTTTGGACCAGCTTGTGTTAGTGTGTCCTTGCCCTCGGGTTTGGGTTATTTGTTGTTGTTTTTTTATAGCGTTGAATCAGTTTCCAATTGGGTTGCAATCAGACTTGTATGGAGGTTGGTTTGCTGTTACATATTATTGTCCATAACAATTATATCTGGTAATCTTTCCAGTCTGGTGTTTTTGAGTGATTTTTCAAAATTTATTTTATTTATTTATTGATTTTTTTCCTTCACTGAGAGAACCATTCTTATTCCGGCCATTTAGGTAGCTGCATTCTGACTTCGGGGACTCTGGGAATGAAAGTGGACTTTATGTTCAGTGGACTAGTGACACATGTTGGCTGTAAGAGTTAACATACTGCTGATTCTGATGTTCAGTGGACTAGTGACACATTTTGGCTGTAAGAGTTAACATACTGCTGATTCTGATGTTCAGTGGACTAGTGACACATTTTGGCTGTAAGAGTTAACATACTGCTGATTCTGATGTTCAGTGGACTAGTGACACATTTTGGCTGTAAGAGTTAACATACTGCTGATTCTGATGTTCAGTGGACTAGTGACACATTTTGGCTGTAAGAGTTAACATACTGCTGATTCTGATGTTCAGTGGACTAGTGACACATTTTGGCTGTAAGAGTTAACATACTGCTGATTCTGATGTTCAGTGGACTAGTGACACATTTTGGCTGTAAGAGTTAACATACTGCTGATTCTGAACAAACACAACAGAACAAACAAACAAACTTGGAACGCTCAGCAAAGACCGATCCAGAACATCATCACAGAGAGAGGAACTGAGCAAAAGAGTGGTTTAATTAACCACTAGCATAGCTTCCACTGCAGGAAATAAACAGACGTCAGGGCAACATTGTGCCATTGGTGAAGCTGAGTGGCAAGTGACAGACAGCTGCATGGGGGCAACATTGTGCCATTGGTGAAGCTGAGAGATTAGGCAAGAAACAACAACAAAACGTATGGGCAACATTGTTGCCATTGGTGAAGCTGAGAGATGTGGGCAAGAAACAACAACAAAACGTATGGGCAACATGTGCCATTGGCAATGAAGCTGAGAATAGATGATGGGGCAAGGAAAAAAACAACAAAAACACAGTCAGGGCAACATGAGTGGCAGAGAGGCAGGCAGCCTGCAGGTGAAATAAAGACATGAGTGGCAGAGAGGCAGGCAGCCTGCAGGTGAAATAAAGACATGAGTGGCAGAGGCAGGCAGCTGCAGGTGAAAATAAAGACATGAGTGGCAGGAGGCAGGCAGCCTGCAGGTGAAATAAAGACATGAGTGGCAGAGGCAGGCAGCCTGCAGGTGAAATAAAGACATGAGTGGCAGAGAGGCAGGCAGCCTGCAGGTGAAATAAAGACAGAGTGGCAGAGAGGCAGGCAGCCTGCAGGTGAAATAAAGACATGAGTGGCAGAGAGGCAGGCAGCCTGCAGGTGAAATAAAGACATGAGTGGCAGAGAGGCAGGCAGCCTGCAGGTGAAATAAAGACAGAGTGGCAGAGAGGCAGGCAGCCTGCAGGTGAAATAAAGACATGAGTGGCAGAGAGGCAGGCAGCCTGCAGGTGAAATAAAGACATGAGTGGCAGAGAGGCAGGCAGCCTGCAGGTGAAATAAAGACACGAGTGGCAGAGAGGCAGGCAGCCTGCAGGTGAAATAAAGACACGAGTGGCAGAGAGGCAGGCAGCCTGCAGGTGAAATAAAGACACGAGTGGCAGAGAGGCAGGCAGCCTGCAGGTGAAATAAAGACACGAGTGGCAGAGAGGCAGGCAGCCTGCAGGTGAAATAAAGACACGAGTGGCAGAGAGGCAGGCAGCCTGCAGGTGAAATAAAGACACGAGTGGCAGAGAGGCAGGCAGCCTGCAGGTGAAATAAAGACACGAGTGGCAGAGAGGCAGGCAGCCTGCAGGTGAAATAAAGACACGAGTGGCAGAGAGGCAGGCAGCCTGCAGGTGAAATAAAGACACGAGTGGCAGAGAGGCAGGCAGCCTGCAGGTGAAATAAAGACACGAGTGGCAGAGAGGCAGGCAGCCTGCAGGTGGAATAAAGACACGAGTGGCAGAGAGGCAGGCAGCCTGCAGGTGGAAATAAAGACATGAGTGGCAGAGAGGCAGGCAGCCTGCAGGTGGAATAAAGACATGAGTGGCAGAGAGGCAGGCAGCCTGCAGGTGGAATAAAGACATGAGTGGCAGAGAGGCAGGCAGCCTGCAGGTGGAATAAAGACATGAGTGGCAGAGAGGCAGGCAGCCTGCAGTGGAATAAAGACATGAGTGGCAGAGAGGCAGGCAGCCTGCAGGTGAAATAAAGACATGAGTGGCAGAGAGGCAGGCAGCCTGCAGGTGAAATAAAGACATGAGTGGCAGAGAGGCAGGCAGCCTGCAGGTGAAATAAAGACATGAGTGGCAGAGAGGCAGGCAGCCTGCAGGTGAAATAAAGACATGAGTGGCAGAGAGGCAGGCAGCCTGCAGGTGAAATAAAGACATGAGTGGCAGAGAGGCAGGCAGCCTGCAGGTGAAATAAAGACATGAGTGGCAGAGAGGCAGGCAGCCTGCAGGTGAAATAAAGACATGAGTGGCAGAGAGGCAGGCAGCCTGCAGGTGAAATAAAGACATGAGTGGCAGAGAGGCAGGCAGCCTGCAGGTGGAATAAAGACAAGTCGCTGCATCTTCCAAACTGTGAACTCTGTCTTCCATTTACCAGCTAGCTGTCTGCTGCTTTCATAGTGAATAGATGGGGTGACGGATAGCCTCGTGGTCAGAACATTGCGCTGGCAATTTGGACCTGGGTTCGATTCCGGTCGAGGAGATTTTTCTCCTGGAGTTAACATCAGTGCTGACTCCACTCTCCCCAAAAGTCCTTCTGATGAGACTAAAAACCGAGGTCCCATGTGCGAATGCATGCAGAACATCTTGTGCACACATTAAATTCTGTTTCACTTTTCGTAAGAGTAGGCCATCATGTACCGGTGGGAACATATAACATTTACAAAACTGCATACACACGGGAACTGTATGTAAAAAAGCACGCGAGTGCTTATCCCATTATCCTTGATATAAAAGAATAAAATAAATAAAAAACATCCAGTCTGAGTGTCTTCCATTCCCAGCTAGCTGTCGGCTGCTTTCACAGCCAGTTGAGTCAGGGAGGCGTCGGCTGTGTCCATCACTCTGACACCAACCAGTGTTGTGTTCTGTCAGCCCCAATGCTCTGACTGTGCTGTTGTTAGTGCTGACACTCTCTGACACCAACCAGTGTTGTGTTCTGTCAGCCCCAATGCTCAGACTGTGCTGTTGTTAGTGCTGACACTCTCTGACACCAACCAGTGTTGTGTTCTGTCAGCCCCAATGCTCAGACTGTGCTGTTGTTAGTGCTGACACTCTCTGACACCAACCAGTGTTGTGTTGTCAGCCCCAATGCTCAGACTGTGCTGTTGTTAGTGCTGACACTCTCTGACACCAACCAGTGTTGTGTTCTGTCAGCCCCAATGCTCAGACTGTGCTGTTGTTAGTGCTGACACTCTCTGACACCAACCAGTGTTGTGTTCTGTCAGCCCCAACACTCTCTGACACCAACCAGTGTTGTGTTCTGTCAGCCCCAATGCTCAGACTATGCTGTTGTTAGTGCTGCTGTGACAAGTGGTGTAAAATGTAAAAAAAAAAAAAAAAGTAAACACATCTCACAAGAATAAAGCCAAGTGTACACCATGGGAGGACCTTGCAGTCAGCCTCTCCAGCAGGAGGAGGAGAAGCATGTGACCCCACACACTGCAGTCAGGGCAGGGAGAAAAGCGAATCAACACAGGGGCAGAAACAAGGGCCTGCAGAAAGGAGTGCAGGCCACAACTCAAACACAACACACACAGGCCACAACTCCAACAGACCTCTAGTCTCCCCCCCCCCCCACCCCCACCTCACCCCAACTTTGGGCACATTATATACATCAGTGTGTGTAAATGTATCCAAAATCCAAAATTTGTCTGCATGTTATAGTTCCTATTGTTAGTTAATAGTTAAGTTCTTGTTTACTTTCATTTTTTAGCTTGAAGGGTTAGTGGGTTTTTTGTTGCTGTTTTTGTTCCCTTATAGTCAAAAACCATAGGCCTACTTACAGCTAGTTTTTTTTTTTTTTTTTCCCCCTCGGTTCTCTTTAATACTTTGTAATATAGACTGTCAAAGCGTAATCACACACGCACACGCACGCGCACACACTCACACATACACTCACACTCACGCACGCATTCACGCACGCACACACAGACACACGCATGCGCGCACGCGCGCGTGTGCGCGTACACACACGCACACACACACACTTGCCTGTCTGATATCACTATTTAGTGGAAGGACGTTAAACTGAAGAACAACAACAGAGACTTGCAGTTATGAAACGAGTTATTTATTTGTTCACAGGTTAACCTATTTCCAGCATCAACAGAAAAACAGCCCCCAACTAAAATTACAGGGGAGCAGCAGGGCGACATTTTCATGGCACTAGACACCAGGTCTGTGAGGCTTCAGTTTTTATTTATTATTTTTTACAACCATCACTGCCCCCACCCCCATCAATTTACTTCTCCACCCCACCTTCTTCACCTTTATCTATCCAGAAGTCTAGTAGACTGTTGGAGCACCACTGAAGATTTTGTGACCAGCTTCCTCCACTCCTGGCTGTTCTCATTTCACAGAAGTATTTGAGGACACTGCAAATCCAGGCTGGATACAAGATCTTTATTGGAGGACACTGCAAATCCAGGCCTGGATACAAGATTCTTTTGGACATGTGCAGTAGTGAAATCAATTAGATCACAGTCACTGACTTAGAGCCTTGGGGATAAATAAAGTAAAGAATACACAAAAAACAAAAACCAATACCCTCCCCCCCCTCTCCCAGTTTTTACCCCCTTTACAACTTACAGCAGCATGTGCAGAAGCAAATGATCAGAATCATCACACACACAAAAAAAGACCTTCACATTCATATCTATACAGTAAAAAACAACAACAAATGGACCAGACAAATACAAAAACTGCTGCTATCTGTACATGCAGATCAGAAAATGCCAAGCCAGACAAACCTTGCTCCATTACACAAATCAGCAGGCAAGAAGAAGAAATAAATATGTAGAGGAAAAAACGAAACAAAACCCCAAAGACTAATCGCATGTCTTAAGTTATCAAGTAAAGCTAAAAGGTAAAGGTGTCCCCTAACCTGTGTGGTCATAGGGAAGCTATGTCATAACTAAGTTATCAGTAAAGGTAAGGTGTCCCTAACTGTGTGGTCATAGGAGCATGCATAACAATTATCAGGTAAAGGTAAAGGTGTCCCCTAACCTGTGGTCATAGGGAGCTATGTCATAACTAAGTTATCAGGTAAAGTGTCCTAACCTGTGTGGTCATAGGGAGCTATGTCATAACTAAGTTATCAGGTAAAGGTAAAGGTGTCCCCTAACCTGTGTGGTCATAGGGGAGCTATGTCATAACTAAGTTATCAGGTAAAGGTAAAGGTGTCCCCTAACCTGTGTGGTCATAGGGGAGCTATGTCATAACTAAGTTATCAGGTAAAGGTGTCCCCTAACCTGTGTGGTCATAGGGGAGCTATGCATCAGAGACCTCAGCTTTAGGGGCCAGCATGTTGAGACCGGCGCCCATCTCCTTTCCCTCACTGCTTTACCTTCCCTGAACCTAAAGAGGGCAGGTATCCATTTACAGCTGGGTGAACTGGGGAACTGTACTTAAGTCAAGGCGTGCAAATGGTCACCCATCCAATTGGTAACCACACTCGACGCTGCTTAACCTTGGCTGGGGGAAAGCGAGCCTCTAAGTAAGTGAAGTGAAGGTAAATGCAGTTAAAAACCAGTACTTCTGCCCAGTTTTGCTCTAAGAGTTGCACAAAACCTGGTACCTTTTTCATGGTGTTACAACACTGAAGGTTTATACTGGATCTTATTCCCCAAAGCGGAATGCGGCTACCTTCATGGTGGGCAGTAATGGCTGCATACGCAAAATCTGACCATCGGTGAACCTCCAGCTCTAGCCAAGGAATGGGAGAAAAAAACAACAAAACTCAATCTGAAAGCTTTTAAAATATTTTTTATTTGATCATATGAACATTTGTTCAAAGGGATTGCCCCCCTGGAGTTAACATCAGTGCTGACTCAACCCCCCCAAAAGTCCTTTGGATGAAACTTAAAAACTGAAGCCTGGTGTGCAAACGCATGCAGAATGTCTTACACACTAAAACCTGTTAACTGAAGACCAGTGTGTGAACGCATGCAGAACGTTTTGCACACACACTAAAACCTGTTCTGCCTTTCAGAAGGGTAGGCCATTTGTGAGCCCCAGAGCAGTTGCCCCAAAAAGGCAAAAACAAATTAAACCCCCCAAAAACAAAACCACAAGAATCTGTGAGAAATCCAACAGCAAACTCAGGGAGTTGAGACGCTACACACCAGGTGACAGAGGAGCCACAACAGCAAACTCAGGGAGTTGAGACGCTACACACCAGTCAGAGACCACAACAGCAATCAGGTTAGACGACCACCAGGTGACAGAGGAGCCACAACAGCAAACTCAGGGAGTTGAGACGCTACACACCAGGTGACAGAGGAGCCACAACAGCAAACTCAGGGAGTTGAGACGCTACACACACCAGGTGACAGAGGAGCCACAACAGCAAACTCAGGGAGTTGAGACGCTACACACCAGGTGACAGAGGAGCCACAACAGCAAACTCAGGGAGTTGAGACGCTACACACCAGGTGACAGAGGAGCCACAACAGCAAACTCAGGGAGTTAGACGCTACACACCAGGTGACAGAGGAGCCACAACAGCAAACTCAGGGAGTTGAGACGCTACACACCAGGTGACAGAGGAGCCACAACAGCAAACTCAGGGAGTTGAGACGCTACACACCAGGTGACAGAGGAGCCACAACAGCAAACTCAGGGAGTTGAGACGCTACACACCAGGTGACAGAGGAGCCACAACAGCAAACTCAGGGAGTTGAGACGCTACACACCAGGTGACAGAGGAGCCACAACAGCAAACTCAGGGAGTTGAGACGCTACACACCAGGTGACAGAGGAGCCACAACAGCAAACTCAGGGAGTTGAGACGCTACACACCAGGTGACAGAGGAGCCACAACAGCAAACTCAGGGAGTTGAGACGCTACACACCAGGTGACAGAGGAGCACCACTGCTGGGCTGAGACTGTAAACCGTGGCCCCGTGTGTGAACGCACGCAGAACATCTTGTGCACACGTTAAATCCTGTTCCGCTTTTTGCAAGAGTAGGCCATCATGTGCCCGTGGGAACAGATGACAAGATTTACAAAACTGCATACACACGGGGACTGGATGTAAAAAAAGCACAAGAGTGCTTATCCCATTATCCTCGATATAAAAGAAAGGAAAGAAAGAAAAAAGGCTGTGGAGAAACCTGCAGGACAAAGAACTGACCACAGGCTTCACTAGCAGGCAGAAAAAAATAGAGCAGTTCTCCCCCCAGAAAATCTTGTATGTCATGCCCCTGACCGGGACAGGCTGAACAGTATATACAGCGTCATCCACACACCCGCCCTAAAATAACATCAACAATAAATATAAACCAAAGAATTGTTCATCTTTTCACAAATATTTACAAAATATATACAACACACAGAGAGAAAAAGTCAATATATAATATAAAGGTCATAAACGGCTGGCACAAAATGGGTACCTATAAATCCTTCTAATAAAAAGACCCGTACAAAATTTTTTAACAATATAAACATGGTAGAATTAATCAATTGAGAAAGTAATGATAAAAGAGACAATTAACCTCCCCCCACCCCCAAAAACAGACTAAACACCTTCCCCCTCCCCAAACCAACACACACACACACACACAGAACAAAAATCCATTTTGAATAAAGAAATAGTACAGAAAGGGAAATAAGTTATAAAATTCATGATAATTTCATCCCTTTGCTGATAATATCCTGTCTATGCTGTTTTCACCAAAGCAAATTGCTGTGCACTGTATGGTATAGTTTCCTATCTTATTGGAGTGTATTGTATTACATCACATCAGATTGTATTATATCACATCATATTGTATTGTATAGTATTGTATCATATTGCATTGTACTGTATTGAACACCCCTCTCTGTCTATCTATCTATGTATCCCTTAGTCTGGCGACCTTGGGGGCACCCATGAAGACTTGGCAACCAGTTCCCTTCATTCCTCTCTCTGTTCTGCCTTTCAAAATTTTGTGGAGTTCTAGGCCTGTCCATTCGCTGATGTTGTCCTCCCATCTCTTCTTTGGTCTGTCTCTTTTTCTTCCTTCTTGGACAGTGCCTTGCAGAATTGTTTTTGCAAGTCCTTTTGATCTTGTGACATGCCCGTACCATTTAAGTTTACGCTTCTTTACGATTGATAGAAGATTTTCGTGGGGACCAATGGTTTGCTGGTTTGCTGTCAGTCACAGTAGATAAGACTTCTTTCTCTGCTCCCCCCTGAGAAAGTTACACGACTTAGTGTATTGTATCGCATAGTATCATATCATATCATATATCCTATTGTATTGTCTTGTATACTACTCTCAGTCTCACACACACACACACACACACACACGCATACACGCACACACACACAAGAAAAAAACAAAACCATCCCGAAAGAGAAACATAAGCCTACTTATTTGACAATCCAAAAAAAACAAAAACAGTACAATAACAAGTGTCACTTTAAGTAAGAGAGTGCAAGGACCAGTGACACTTTAGCCAGGACCAGTGTCACTTCAGCCAGGACCAGTGTCACTTTAGCTGTGTCCCTTTAGTCAGCAGTGTCACTTTAGCTGTGTCACTTTAGCCAGCCAGTGTCACTTTAGCCAGGACCAGTGTCACTTTAGCCAGGACCAGTGTCACTTAAGCAGTGTCACTTTAGCCAGGACCAGTTAGCCAGGACCAGTGTCACTTCAGCCAGGACCAGTGTCACTTCAGCCAGGACAAGTGTCACTTTAGCCAGGACCAGTGTCACTTCAGCCAGGACCAGTGTCACTTTAGCAGTGTCACTTTAGCCAGGACCAGTGTCACTTTAGCCAGGACCAGTGTCACTTCAGCCAGGACCAGTGTCACTTCAGCCAGGACCAGTGTCACTTTAGCCAGGACCAGTGTCACTTTAGCCAGGACCAGTGTCACTTTAGCAGTGTCACTTTAGCCAGGACCAGTGTCACTTTAACCAGGACCAGTGTCACTTTAGCCAGGACCAGTGTCACTTTAGCCAGGACCAGTGTCACTTTAGCCAGGACCAGTGTCACTTTAGCAGTGTCACTTTAGCTAGGACCAGTGTCACTTTAGCCAGGACCAGTGTCACTTTAGCAGTGTCACTTTAGCCAGGACCAGTGTCACTTTAGCCAGGACTAGTGTCACTTCAGCCAGGACCAGTGTCACTTTAGCCAGGACCAGTGTCACTTTAGCAGTGTCACTTTAGCCAGGACCAGTGTCACTTTAGCAGTGTCACTTTAGCCAGGACCAGTGTCACTTCAGCCAGGACCAGTGTCACTTTAGCCTGGACCAGTGTCACTTTAGCCAGGACCAGTGTCACTTCAGCCAGGGCCAGTGTCACTTTAGCAGTGTCACTTTAGCCAGGACCAGTGTCACTTTAGCCAGGACCAGTGTCACTTCAGCCAGGACCAGTGTCACTTTAGCCAGGACCAGTGTCACTTTAGCAGTGTCACTTTAGCAACTGTATTGTTGCCAAAACAACCACAGACAGACAGACAGACAGACAGCAAAGCATTACAGACACAATCCAAAACACACACAGACAGACTGCAAAGCATTACAGACATAATCCAAAACACAGACAGACAGACAGCAAAGCATTACAGACACAATCCATAACAAACACAGACAGTAAAGCATTACAGACACAATCCATAACAAACACAGACAGTAAAGCATTACAGACACAATCCATAACAAACA
This sequence comes from Stramonita haemastoma, assembly GCA_030674155.1. NCBI lineage: Eukaryota > Metazoa > Mollusca > Gastropoda > Neogastropoda > Muricidae > Stramonita > Stramonita haemastoma. Next base: position 1,219,135 of record CM060322.1, read on the forward strand.
CAGACAGTAAAGCATTACAGACACAATCCACAACAAACACAGACTGCAAAGCATTACAGACAAAATCCACAACAAACACAGACTGCAAAGCATTACAGACACAATCCACAACAAACACAGACAGCAAAGCATTACAGACACAATCCATAACAAACACAGACAGCAAAGCATTACAGACATAATCCACAACAAACACAGACTGCAAAGCATTACAGACACAATCCACAACAAACACAGACTGCAAAGCATTACAGACACAATCCACAACAAACACAGACTGCAAAGCATTACAGACACAATCCACAACAACCACAGACTGCAAAGCATTACAGACACAATCCACAACAAACACAGACTGCAAAGCATTACAGACATAATCCACAACAAACACAGACTGCAAAGCATTACAGACACAATCCACAACAAACACAGACTGCAAAGCATTACAGACACAATCCACAACAAACACAGACTGCAAAGCATTACAGACACAATCCACACCACCCACCCAAGCAACAGCAACAGCAAGAGTGAGAGATGCCCCTGTAGCTGCTTTTATTGAAGCCGTTGCAACATCAGATTCCCATCATTCACTCTGTTTTCCTCAAGGAAAAAGATTGGGCCTTTACCATTTCCTTAAAACAGGGGCCCACATTTTTCAGAGTAGGCAATGAACAGAAAAGGTCAGATTCCTTGAA
>CM060322.1:1224832-1254832 GCA_030674155.1 Stramonita haemastoma
CCACATACACACATTGCCACACACTGGATCTGCCCACATTATACACACATTGCCACATACACACACTGCCACACACTGGATCTGCCCACATTATACACACACACACATTGCCACACACTGGATCTGCCCACATACACACATTGCCACACACACACATTGCCACACACACACATTGCCACACACACACATTGCCACACACTGGATCTGCCCACATAAACACATTGCCACATACACACACTGCCACACACCGGATCTGCCCACATACACACACTGCCACATACACACACTGCCACACACTGGATCTGCCCACATACACACATTGCCACACACTGGATCTGCCCACATATACACATTGCCACATACACACACTGCCACACACTGGATCTGCCCACATACACACATTGCCACATACACACACTGCCACACACTGGATCTGCCCACATACACACATTGCCACATACACACATTGCCACACACTGGATCTGCCCACATACACACATTGCCACACACTGGATCTGCCCACATACACACATTGCCACACACTGGATCTGCCCCACATACACACATTGCCACATACCACACTGCCACACACTGGATCTGCCCACATAAAATCACACACACTGGACTCCCTCACACCTGTCACACACACATTTGCCACTCCACTCTGGATCTGACACAACACACACTGCTGCCCACTGCCACACCTGGATCAACACCACACTTTGCCACTGGCTCCACATACACACATTGCCCACACGGCCCCCACTCAATGGGCCCCCCCCCCCCCCCACATTGCTGACCAGATCAGCAGACAGTCCTCTAGCTCCACTCTTTCACAGCCTGAAGGAATCAACACCACACCTTCCCTCTGCCTGGCTCCACTGCTTCACAGCCTGAAGGAATCAACACCACACCTTCCTTCTGCCCTGGCTCCACTCCTTCACAGCCTGAAGGAATCAACACCACACCTTCTGTGACGTATGTTAGTAGTGATCAGAATGCTGACAGCAGCACGAGATGATTGTGTATATATGAAATGATAGTTGTTCAGTTATTCGAATGCATTGTCAGTTGAAAAGAAGACAGCACAGAGTAAAGACGTTGAAGCATTTGCTCTGCCTTTGAGTCTTTTCTTGAAAGAACGAAACATGGTGTCAGAATGGTGGTGTCAGCAGTACTTTGAAAAAGAAAGGAAATCTCGACATAGAAGACTGAAAGTTCAGCCATGGAAAATGAATGCGAAGAAAGAGGAGCAGATCGACGACGACGTATGAACATTCCTCTACCCCCGAAACTTGATGTGAAGGGAGGATGCCTGCAGAGCAGCTGGAGAAAATTCAAGAGGCTTTGGGACAGCTACGAAATTGTCACGAACCAGAAGGAAGAAAGTTCGACATACAGGACAGCAGTGTTTCTGTCGTGTATTGGTCTTGATGCACTGGACATCTACGAAGGTTTGTCATTCGCAAATGAAGCTGAAAGAAATGATATTGACACTGTACTTGAGAAATTCGAAGAATACTGTGTGGGCTCTACAAACGAGACTTACAAAGCTTTCAAGTTTAACTGCAGACACCAGACAGCAGGTGAGTCCATTGAAGAATATGTGGCAGACCTGAGAAGACTGATCAAAACCTGCAACTATGGAACTCTAGAAAATAGACTGCTGAGAGACCAAATTGTACTAGGTGTACGCGACGAGACTTTAAGATCGAAACTGCTAGAAGTCCGACAACTGACGTTGACAGGATGCATTGATATGTGCAGAGCACACGAAACGAGTCAACAGCAAACGATGCAAATGGTAAGGAAGACACAGGACGCGCAGGAAGTCCAAGCGTTTAGAGAAAAGAAATATTCAAAAATGAACACGAAAGGATCGAGATCAGAGAATGGAATGAGATGTGGATATTGTGGTGGAAGGCACCCAAGAGCAAAGGAAAAATGTCCAGCTTTTGGGAAGAGATGCAGAGTTTGCGGAGCGAACAATCACTTTGCTTCATGCTGCAAAACACCGAAATGGTACCGGAAGAAAACAAAAATTCGACACTTTGAAGAAGAGTATTCGGATACGGAGAGTGAACATGAAATTCTCATGATTGACGATAAAGCAAGAAAAAAGAATAGAAATATACGGGCAAGAATGCTGATCAATGAAATACCAGTAAGATTTCTTCTTGACACAGGAGCAACAACTAATGTTATGTCCGAGAGCCTGTACAGAGAAGTCACCGGGATGAACGATGCTCTGACCTGCAAGACACACAGAGAAAACTAGTTATGTTCAACGGAACTGAAATGGAGCCGGTTGGGGAGATAGTACTGCGAGTGAAGAACCCCAAGAACAGAAAGAAATACAAGGTGAACTTTGTGATCGTGGAAAAAGACTGTAAACCAGTATTAGGACTGAGAGCTGTACAGGGCATGCAACTGCTGACAATCCATGAAGAAAACATTGCAACAGTATCAGCAGACCAGAAAGCACAGCAGCCAAGTGCAGAGGACATAATGAAAACATACAAAGATGTCTTTGAAGGAGAAGGAAAGCTGGAAGGTAAACTACACCTGGAAACTGACCCCAGCATTGCGCCAGTGAAGATGCCTTGTAGGAAATGGCCAATAGCAGTTCAGGAGAAAGTGAAGAATGAACTGAAGCGGTTGGAGAAACTGAACGTTGTCACTAAAGTAGACACCCCTACTGAGTGGATCAGCAGTCTGGTTGTGGCAACGAAAAGCAATGGGAAAGTCAGACTCTGCATTGATCCTAAACCGTTGAACAAGGCCCTGAGGAGAAATGAGTACCCTATTCCAATGGTTGATGATGTACTGCCGCTGCTCCAAGATGCAAAATACTTCACACACCTGGATGCCAGGAACGGATTTTGGCATGTCGAGCTGGATGAAGAAAGCAGCTACTTAACGACATTCGAAACACCTCTTGGCAAGTACCGATGGAAAAGAAAGCCGTTCGGAATTTCACCCCTCCAGAAGAATTCCAGAGGAGGATGGACTCAGCTCTTGCAGGATTGCCAGGCGTGGTGGCGGTCCATGACGACATTTTCATTTTTGGCAAAGGAGCAACGGATGAAACGGGAGAGAAAGACCATGACGCTAACTTGAACCTGTTTCTACAGCGATGCCGAGATGCGGGACTGAAGCTCAACAAGGAAAAGGTCGAGCTGAAGCAAAAAGAAATCACATACCTTGGACACATCTTTTCAAGAGAAGGCTTAAGAGCAGACCCAAAGAAACTGGATGCAGTTCAACAACTCCCAGTTCTGGAAGACAAAGCAGCAGTACAAAGACTACTTGGCGTGGTTGGCTACCTTCAGAAGTTTGCGCCAAATCTGTCTGAAGTAGCAGCACCACTCAGAGAACTAGTGAAGAAGGACGTCCACTTCAGATGGGATAAGGATGTCCACGGAGAAGCCTTGATGAAAGTGAAGAAAATTCTTTCTGAGCCGCCTGTACTTCGCTACTTTGACTCTTCAGGAAAGTGCATAACTACACTTCAGTGTGATGCATCACAGTACGGACTAGGAGCATGCCTCATGCAGGATGGCCAGCCTGTCCAGTACGCATCACGAGCATTGACCAAGACAGAGAAGAGCTACGCTCAAATAGAAAAAGAGATGTTGTCAATACTCTTCGGCCTGGAGAGATTCGAGAGATACGTCTATGGAAGAGACATCTTGGTTGAAACAGACCACAAACCACTGGAAACTATTCACAAGAAAAGTCTACTCTTAGCACCGAAGAGGATCCAACGCATGTTGCTTCGAACTCAGAAGTTCATGTACACAGTAGTGTACAAGCGTGGAGCTGAGATGTACCTGGCCGACACCCTCAGCAGAGCAGTCAGTGGGAAGGCAGAACAACTAGTCACCCACAAAGAAGCAATATTCTACACAGAACTGGAGAACACAGATCCATGTCAAGAACTGGCTATCAGCCAAGAGAGACTCCTCAGTCTGCAGCAAGCGACTGCAGAAGACGAAACCATGAAAACTCTCAAAGCTGTCATCCTACAAGGATGGCCAGAGGAAAGACGACAACTTTCGCAGCAGCTACAAACCTACTTTCCGTTCCGGGAAGAACTTTCTGTACAGAATGGTCTTGTCTTCAAGAGCCACAGAGTGGTCGTCCCAGAAACAGAAAGGACTGACATCCTAGAGAAACTCCATGCAAGCCACTCCGGAATCCAGAGCTGCATAAGAAGAGCACGTGAGGTAGTCTTCTGGCCTAGGGTGAACTTGGACATTGAAGACTTTATCAAGAAATGCAGCACATTCCAGCGTGGTCAGCAGAAAGAACCACTCATCAGTACAGAGATACCTGACCTGCCCTGGCAACACATCGCCTGTGACGTCTTTGAACACAATGGCCACGAGTACCTGGTCACCGTGGATCATTACTCAGATTTCTTCGAGCTTGACCGACTGCAAACAAGAGAATCCAAGGAAGTCATCACCTGCTTGAAGAGACACATAGCAAGACATGGAATCCCAGAACGACTGACAACAGACTGTGGAACTCAGTTTACATCCACCCAGTTTGGAAAGTTCAGCAAAACCTACGGATTTGACCATGTTACAAGTTCCCCACACTACCCCCAGTCCAACGGGAAAGCGGAGAGCGCGGTGAAAGCAGCGAAGATGTGCATGACAAAGGCAGAACACAACCATCAAGATCCCTTTCTAGCTCTACTAGAGTTACGAAATATCCCTACAGAGACTGTGAACAGTTCACCTGCTCAAAGACTTTTCAGTAGAAGAACAAGAACTCAGGTACCAACTTCAAAGAAACTGCTCAAACCTGCAGTCGTATCAGTCAAGAAAGAGCTTGAAAAAAGAAAGAAGAAACAAGCTCACTACTACAACAGAAGTGCAGTGGAACTGACAGAACTACTTCCAGGACAGATAGTAAAGTTCCAACCACCGGGATCTAAGAAGTGGATCAGCGCCAAAGTAGACCGTCAAGTTAACGTCCGGTCATACAACATCCGTACAGAGGATGGACGTCAATACAGGAGGAACCGTCGACAGCTACGGGACACACCTGAAACGAATTTTCCACATACAGTCAACACTGACAGATGGAGAAGACAGATTTCAGAAGAGCAGCAGAACATCTTTCCCTGTAACCAACAGCAAAAGACGCCGGGAAACCAAATGACAGACAACAGGTTATCAAAACAGACGCTGAAAGAAACGGTGCAGCAGCCTGACCAAAGCACTGGACAGCCATCTGAACCAGACAACAGAAAGAGGAGAAAGACGGATGAAGTCAGAACTTCAACACAGCCGTCCGAACATGGTGCTCCAGACCAGCCGACAGCTACAAGCCAGTCTGACACGATCGGCACCAAGGAACCAGAAGCAAGCGCAAAACCAACTCCGACAGAACAACACACAGAACATTACAAAACAAGGTCTGGTAGACAAAGCAAGAAGCCAGATTTTCTGGTGTATAGATAAAATGAACTCTGTCAATATTCCAAAGAAAAAAACGAACATAGCTCTAAGAACATGGACATGATGATGATGGACTGTAATAATGATCAGGAATATTTGTACATAAAAGAATTAGTTACAGGGGAGAGAAACAATAATTAGTAATTTTCATGATTAGTAATTTACCTTAAGACAAGGTCGGAAAGAGATTGATTTTGAGGGGACTGAAAGTTAATATTTTGATTAATTTTGTTTTCTGAAGAAAGGGAGATGTGACGTATGTTAGTAGTGATCAGAATGCTGACAGCAGCACGAGATGATTGTGTATATATGAAATGATAGTTGTTCAGTTATTTGAATGCATTGTCAGTTGAAAAGAAGACAGCACAGAGTAAAGACGTTGAAGCATTTGCTCTGCCTTTGAGTCTTTTCTTGAAAGAACGAAACACCTTCCTTCTGCCCTGGCTCCACTCCTTCACAGCCTGAAGGAATCAACACCACACCTTCCTTCTGCCCTGGCCACAACGCTGAGCTTCACAGGTCACACTTCCCCATTGTATACATACAGATATACAGATATACAGACAGACAGACATACATACATACATACAGACATACATACAGACAGACATACATACATACAGACAGACATACATACAGACATACATACATACAGACAGATATACATACATACATACAGACATATATACATACAGACATACATACATACAGACAGACATACAGACAGACAGACATACATACATACATACATACATACATACAACATACAGACAGACAAACATACATACATACATACAGACATATAGATAGACAGACAGACAGACACACACACACAGACGCGCGTGCACACACACACACACACACAGACACACAGACACACAGAAACACACACACACAGACACACCCCCCCCCCCACACACACACACTGACACACAGACACAGACATACACACACACACACAGACCCCCCCCCACACACGCACAGCCACTGACCACGCTGGTGTGAGCGAGGACAATGGGGAGGCCGATGGAGGAGATGACGATGCCTGTGGTGAGGAAGATGCACAGCTCCACACAGGCACTGCTGGCAGAGTCCAGGCTGTCGGCCAGACGTCGCGCCATCACCGTTGGCACCGGCGACAACACGTAGAAAAACAACACAAACATCGGCCACCAGTTGCTGCAACAACAACACAACCACCCCCCCAATCAGCATCAACACAACCACCACCACCCCATCAGCATCAACACAACCACCACCACCCACCATCAGCATCAACCCCCCCCCTCCCCCCCCCCCATCAGCATCAACCCCCCCCCCCCCAAATCAGCATCAACCCCCCCCCCCCCCCCATCAGCATCAACCCCCCCCCCCCAATCAGTATCACCCCCCCCATCAGCACACCCCCCCCCCCCATCACCCCCCCCCCACACATCAACACAACCCCCCCCCCCCCCCCCCCCCCCCAATCACATCAACACACCCCCCCCCCCCCCCCCCAATCAGCATCAACCCCCCCCCCCCCCCCCAATCAGCATCAACACAACCACCACCACCCCAATCAGCATCAACACAACCACCACCACCCCAATCAGCATCAACACAACCACCACCACCCCATCAGCATCAACCCCCCCCCCCCCAATCAGCATCACCCCCCCCCCCCCCCAATCAGCATCACTCCCCCCCCCCCCCCCAATCAGCATCAACACAACCACCACCCCCATCAGCATCAACACTCAAAGAAGTATGCAGCTTCTCCACTCAGTGCAGTCCCCTAGCTGTGTTCAGGGCTGGGATAGCCAAGTGCTCACAGTGGTCAGCTTGTAATTACCAAACATTAATTAAAGCAATTCCAAAGTATCTGTCCCATGATGCAACATCCAAACTTGTCATGTCTCTGATTCGTTCAAACCTCGACTATTGCCATTTTCTTTTGGCTGGTCTGCCAGCATCATCTCTCCACTCCCTTCAACCTATACAAAACTCTGCAGCTCGTCTGGTCCTCAGAAAGAAAAGATCTGAGGACATCACTCCTCTCTTGCGATCGCTCCACTGGCTGCCCGTACCACAGAGAGTAAACTATAAGATCACTGCTCTCTGTTATAAATGTCTCCACAAAACAGCACCTCTTACCTCTGTGAATGTCTTCACTTGTACACATCTTCTTGTTCCCTCTGCTCTGCTGCAGAGATACATTGTGCTTACGGATACCCAGATTCAACCTATCCACCGTTGGCCACTGCTCTTTCTCTTTTTCTGGTCCATCAATCTGGAATGACCTCCCTCTCTCCCTTCACCAAAAGCCTACTTATGACACTTTTGAATCCTGCCTCAAGATATACTTATTTCAAACAAGATTTTCCCCACCTGCTTAATCTTATATCTGTCCCTGCCTTCTACAGCCAAAAATCTTCACCCCACTGCTAAAGTGTATAACCTTTATGTCACATTGTGTGTGTGAGCAAGAGCATGCGTGCGTGCATGTGTGTGTGTGTGTGTGTGTGTGTGTGTGTACATTTGAGTTTGTTAAAACTATTCATTGTTATTGATTGCATGTGTAAGAAGAGGTTGAATGCAAGGCTTTGATTTGTGTTTACAAGATACAGCGCTGTGTAAGTTCTATTTATCATTGATATTTAATTCTATTTAAGCGCAAGTTTCAGCCATCAACAAGATGCCCATTCAATGAATTATATCCTGGAGTTAACATTGGCACTGGCTATATACAATATGACTGGATTGGATTGGACTGACTCCACTCCTCAGAAAGTTCTTTGAATGAATCTATACAACAACTACAGATTTTCCATCCTCTCTAAACCATAACACCTGCCCCCTCAAAAAAAACCAACCAACAACAAAAAACCCAAACAAAACAAACCCAAACCAACCAATCAAACAAACCCAAATCACTAAAGACTCCATGAAAATACCCCTCTCCCCTCCAAAAAGACACCTCGCCTCTCCCTCCCCACTCCTCTTAGTAATGTTTCCAGTGACCATGATGACACATGGTCATTTTCATTACTGTATGGAAACAGGACAAGCAAGGCTAATATAAAACTGTATTCAAAACATATATGGGCAAACATCTAAAAAGGACCAAGCACACACACAACCCACACTAACTTACTTGTACACACTCAAGACAGAACTCACACAGACAGCAAACCACCTCACAGACATCCAACATCACACAACACCCAACACACTCACAGACATCCAACATCACTCACAACACCCAACACAGTCACAGACATGCAACACACACAAACACCAACATCATCACAGACATCCAACATCACCAAACACCCAACATCACTCACAGACATGCAACACCACTCACAGACATCACAACATCACTCACAGACAATCCAAACATCACTCACAGACATCCAACATCACTCACAGCAACATCCAACATCCAACATCACACAGACATCCAACATCACTCACAGACATCCAACATCACTCACAAACATCCAACATCACTCACAAACATCCAACATCACTCACAAACATCCAACATCACTCACAAACACCCAACATCACTCACAAACACCCAACATCAGTCCACAAACACACCCCAACATCAGTCACAAACACCCAACACAAGTCACAAACATCCAACATCACTCACAAACATCCAACATCACTCACAAACACCCAACATCCATCACAAACACCCAACATCAGTCACAAACACCCAACACAAGTCACAAACAGCCAATACCAGACAGAAACATCCAACATCAGTCACAAACACCCAACATCACTCACAAACACCCAACACAAGTCACAAACAGCCAATACCAGACAGAAACATCCAACATCACTCACAAACACCCAACATCACTCACAGACATCCAACATCACTCACAAACACCCAACATCACTCACAAACACCCAACACAAGTCACAAACATCCAACATCACTCACAAACACCCAACATCACTCACAAACAGCCAACACAAGTCACAAACAGCCAATACCAGACAGAAACATCCCAGCACACCAGACAAACAAATCCTGGCATACAAGACACAAACATCCTAGCATACAAGACACAAACATCCTAGCATACAAAACACAAACATCCTAGCAAACAAGACAGAATCATCCTAGCATACAGGACACAAACATCCTATACAAGACAACATTTTGTACTGTCAATACATAATATTACAAATCTGAACAGGCCGGGTTTCCCCTCCTGCAAGGCTTCAATGACTTCTGACATTTTTCTGCCATTCCTTTCCGTTCATCCATTCCTATCTTCTGACAGATCAATGATGCATCCCTGAAGTTGGAATACTGCTACCTCAATGGTTGGCAACAATGGCATACACGCCAAATCTCACCATTGTTCAACCCTAGACCTCTAACTGAGGAACAAAACAACCCAAACCCCCCCAAAAAAACAACAACAAACAACCCCCCAGACAAAAACAACAAACAAACAAACAACCCCCAGACAAAACAACAACAAACAACCCCCCCAAACAACAACAACAAACCCCAGACAAAACAACAACAAACAACCCCCCCAAAAACCAACAACAAACAACCCCCCAGACAAAACAACAACAAACAACCCCCCAGACAAAACAACAACAAACAACCCCCCAGACAAAACAACAACAAACAACCCCCCAGACAAAACAACAACAAACAACCCCCCAGACAAAACAACAACAAACAACCCCCCAGACAAAACCAACAACAAACAACCCCCCCAAACAACAAAACCAACACAACAAACAACCCCCCAGACAAAACAACAACAAACAACCCCCCAAAAACAACAACAACAACACCCCCCAGACAAACAACAACAAACAACCCCCCAGACAAAACAACAACAAACAACCCCCCAGACAAAACAACAACAAACAACCCCCCAGACAACAACAACAACAACCAACAAAACAACACACCCCCCAGACAAAACAACAACAAACAACCCCCCAGACAAACCAACAACAAACAACCCCCCAGACAAAACAACAACACAAAACAACCCCCAACAAACAACAACACAAACAACCCCCCAGACAAACAACAACAAACACCAAACAACAACAAACAACCCCCCAGACAAACAACAACAAACAACCCCCCAACAAACAACAACAACAACCCCCAAACCAACACAAACAACCCCCCAGACAAAACAACAACAAACAACCCCCCAAAAACAACAACAAACAACCCCCCAAAAAACAACAACAACAACCCCCCCAACAAAAACAACAAACAAAACAACCCCCCAGACAAAACAACAACAAACAACCCCCAAAAACCACAACAAACAACCCCCCAAAACAACAAAAACCCCCCCAACAAACACCAAACAACCCCCCACAAAACAACAACAAACAACCCCCAGACAAAACAACAACAAACAACCCCCCAAAAACCAACAACAAACAACCCCCCAAAAAACCAACAACAAACAACCCCCCAGAAAAAACAACAAACAACCCCCCAAAACACAACAAACAACCCCCCAAAAACCAACAACAAACAACCCCCCAGACAAAAACAACAAAACACCCCCCAAAAAACAACAACAAACAACCCCCCCAAAAAACCAACAAAAACAACCCCCCAGACAAAACAACAACAAACAACCCCCCAGACAAAACAACAACAAACAACCCCCCAAAAAACCAACAACAAACAACCCCCCAGACAAAACAACAACAAACAACCCCCCAAAAACAACAACAAACAACCCCCCAGAAAAACAACAAACACCCCCAGACAAAACAACAACAAACAACCCCCCAAAAAAACCAACAACAAACAAACCCCCAGACAAAAACAACAAACAACCCCCCAGACAAAACAACAACAAACAACCCCCCAAAAAACCAACAACAAACAACCCCCCCCAAAAAACAACAACAAACAACCCCCCAGACAAAACAACAACAAACAACCCCCCAAAAAACCAACAACAAACAACCCCCCAACAAAACAACAACAAACAACCCCCCCAAAAAACCAACAACAAACAACCCCCCAACAAAACAACAACAAACAACCCCCCAGACAAAACAACAACAAACAACCCCCCCCAAAAACACAACAACAAACAACCCCCCCAAAAACAACAACAACAAACACACACCCCCCAGACACAGGGTTCGTGATAACCAGTAATTGTCGGTATTTTACCGATTGTAAACAGGGAATACCGAAAATTTTCGAAGCAGCCGGTACCGCGTACCGATTCTGTTTGCCTGTGACCGATTAGATTTCCGTCTCAAAAAAAAAGTCTGAAGTGATGTTTTCTGACAGTCTGTCATGCGCCTGTACTGTGCTTACGCACCTACCCCTTCCTACCCCTTCCGACGAACATCTTAGGCGCCAGCCTCATTTAATTAGCCTAGCAGGCAGAACAGCAAGCTTTACTGTGAAAGAATAGAGCTTCCCGCTCTTCTCGCCATGACAGTGACTTCCATTCACATTGAGTAAATGGGGCCTAGATTTATTTATTCTTTATTCTTTTAATCTTTCATATCGAGGATAATGGAATAAGCACTCCTGTGCTTTTTTACATCCAGTCCCGGTGTGTATGCAGTTTTGTAAATGTCATCTGTTCCCACCGGCACAGGATGGCCCGCTCTTATCTTGAAAGCGGAGGGTCTATGACTATGAATTTGCGCCTTGCTTTGAGAGAGGAGTCGAAAACTAAATCTAAAGTGAACGAAAGATCTAGACGAGCGCTAAGCATAGAAACAAGAAAGAAGAATATAAGTCACACGAATGATGCCATGCAAAACAACAGACTGACACAGACGGTGACACAGGCGCTAGAAAAAAAATCCTATTTCCTGCGTGGCTTCGTGCCCAAGAAGCGAGTGGCAGCAGCACGGCAGTCAAAATCTGAGAGATTCGCATTCAATTTAGATTTAGTTTTGCTGCCGAACAATCCCCCCCCCTCCCCCATCCCCTCACTGAATAGTTTCGTTTTGTTCACAGTACGTACCGGATTTTATTTTCTGGGGACCGATTTTGGGGGAGTTGGTCAAAATATCTCTGAAATGGCAACTCGCAGTACCGGTTTAAAAAATCCTGGCGCGAACCCTGAGACAAAACAACAACAAACAACCCCCCAGACAAAACAACAACAAACAGCAAAACGACACAAAATAAACCTGCTACTTTATGAACCAACAATACAGACGGCCCATCAGATAACTCCATCAATTATCAATACCTAAATAACATCACAGATCTGACTGATGCCCAAGATAACTTTCTGTTCCTACTCACGCTGTAGCATCGTAGTAGCATTGCCAAGCAGCAGACCAGGTGCATGAAAACAGATTTCAACAAGTCAAAGAATGAAAAATCACGTGAAGAAATCATTCATCAATGATTCATTCACTAATTCACTTCTTCTTTCATATCATTCACAGCCCAGTCAACCTCAACACACACATCAGAATGACACTACAACAAAGAAGGACAATGCTTTGATGACAAATTATCAGATCAACATCAATATGTCCATCATATCTCAACTGAAAACATGAAAAAAAGGACATGGAATTTTTGAAAAGCATATGAAATGATGAAGCAACTAAAAATGGCGTGGCTGAGTTGACAAACCTCAAACCCTGACGGTGATAACTATGGGCTCTGTGTGTATCATGGTCCCCATGTAGGACCTCATTTAAGGGGCAAAACAAACTCTAAAATGTTAGTAGCCATTATGAATAATAATACTATCTTCCACTATAATTAGAAAACAAACAAAAGAAAAATCCTGAAACATACACACCTGCACGCACGCACGCACGCACGCACACACACACACACACACACACACACACACACACACACACACACACACACACACACACACACACTCTCACATGCATGCATGCACACACAAAATTCGTAACCAGTTACATGCCAGTGAAGTGTAACAGTAACTTGGATACATACATGTATTGATGCAGTTCAAAGAGAGAATAACAGAGTACATTTCAAACAAAAACCCAACAACACAAAAATCCCCAAGAAAACTCTCCAACCAGCAAACAGCAAAAACCACAAACAAAACCCCCAACAAAATCTCAACAGCAAACAAAACCAACAACAAAATCCAAAAAACTCTCCAACCAGCAAACAACAAAAACCCAACAACACAAAAATCCCCAACAAAACTCTCCAACCAGCAAACAACAAAAACCCAGCTCTAAACAAAGTCCTTGCAAAACCTTCAGCCATAAACAGCAACATCTGTATACATAGCCCTTCTTAAAAACAACAACCCCAAACTTTTAAAAGTATGATCCAACAAAGCAATATCAAACTCATCATCTCTACAGGTCTGCTTATGGGAGTTTTATGCTACATGCTAAATATGATAGATAATATATAAAACAGGTTTGAATCTTCCTGACATCTGGTGAATTAAGGTTTTTTGGGTGTTGTTTTTACTATCTTCAAGATCAACCTCAAGTGCAGACCTGCCAGTGCCTAAATGACCGTCCTGTATATATACACATGCAGAGGATCAACTATGCACGTTAAAGATCCCGAAATTCATGTCAGCGTTTGGTGTGTTATGGAAACACAAACATACCCAGCATGCAACCTGTGCAATGAAATGAGCTGCTCTGAAGTGGAAATGTGTTGGCTGAGGCCAGCGGGCAGACCTGCTGTAACATGACAAGCACAGGAGAAGAGCAGGCACTACAGTAGGCACCCCACCTGGGAATGAAGTGCAGAGAGAAGAAGAGAATTATGGATAATAGGCATGCATGGCAATATTCATCTTCATTAATTCTTTCATTAAAAATATATGGAACAAATGGATAAATCAAGCATTCAAAGACATAAGCTGTCATCAAAAGTAAGAATTGCATACACTTGTTCACTTCTAACAAATATAATTAGCACAGTCAATGCAAAGTTTCAGCACTTGCACATACATCTAATGTAAACTTCTAGAGGATCAACATTTCACAATAAATCTGAAAACTATGAAGCAAGGGTGTAAACAATCAATTACATCTGTTATATAGATTTCTACTTGGATTTACATTCCTTATTTAAATCTACATTAAATTTACTGGTCAAATAAAACAACTGTAGGAAGACGTTTCCTACTGTAACTCAAAATGCTGGCAGTAGCATGCTCCAAAACTTCATGAATAGACTACAGTGCTCACTGCACTGCATACATTACAATATCAGAGATTTTTCATCACACTGCATACCTGTCAAGGGATTAATCATGTTGTTCAAATGATTTGAGCTGTATAAAAAGTAACAAAATACATTTGCAAAAAAGTAGCCGATAAAGCAAAGTTACATGGACCTCTTTTTATAATTAATTACTTTTATATCATAGTCTATCTGATTTCTTTAATGCTTGTAGTTTTATTCGTCAAACTGGGAAGAAAGGGCGAGGCTGGGTACGAACCCAGAAACTCACGATTTACATACTGGCAGGCGAACCTGCCACCGAACTGAATGTCAAAGTCATTCGGATGAGACTCGAAACCGAGGCCCCGTGTGCGAATGCATGCAGAACATCTTGCGCACATGATAAAACCCCGTTCCACCTTTCGGAAGAGTAGGCCTTCGTGTGCCAGTAGGACCGGATGACAAAATTATAACAAACCAGCATGCACACAGGTGTCGTGTTTAGACACCATCCCTGAGGAAAAATCGGGGAGTTGGAGTCCCAGAGCGGCTCGGGGCTGTAGGTATATGGCAACGTTCTGGTGGCTCCTGCGACGGTACTGGTACCATTCGTATCGGTCAATGCCCTTCCAATGGATCATTCCAGTGCCGTGGAGAGGGGGGGTCTGCTGCATGGGTAACAGCTTGCCCTCCATACATACTTGCCCAGGCTTTGCGCTCTAAAGACTAGAGCGCAACTCCATAGTCTTCCGAGACTGATGAGTGCCTACTACTGTAGTTTTATTGCCTGTTTGTCTTTTTCGTTCTTTTCAGAAATGCATCACAACTGGACCAAAAAGCATCAGAGTTTAGGATTACATAATGATCCAAGTGACTGGAATTATTATCTAATAACGGGCACATAATGATCTATACACACACCATTAGGGAGGTGGGATACTGGCCTAGTGATTACAGCATTCAGGCTGCTATCTGACAGTCAGTGTGAGAGCAGGCCACCACTGAGATGTGTGTTCCCCTAACTCAGTGTGTGTGAGAGCAAGCCACCACTGAGATGTGTGTTCCCCCAACTCAGTGTGTGTGAAAGCAAGCCACCACTGAGATGTGTGTTCCCCTGACTGACTCAGTGAGAGAGCAAGCACCACTGAGATGTGTGTTCCCCTGACAGTCAGTGTGAGAGCAAGCCACCACTGAGATGTGTGTTCCCCTAACTCAGTGTGTGTGAGAGCAAGTCACCACTGAGATGTGTGTTCCCCTGACAGTCAGTGTGAGAGCAAGCACCACTGAGATGGGTGTTCCCCTGACAGTCAGTGTGAGAGCAAGCACCACTGAGATGGGTGTTCCCCTGACAGTCAGTGAGAGAGCAAGCACCACTGAGATGGGTGTTCCTCTGACAGTCAGTGTGAGAGCAAGCACCACTGAGATGGGTGTTCCCCTGACAGTCAGTGTGAGAGCAAGCACCACTGAGATGGGTGTTTCCCTGACTGACTCAGTGAGAGAGCAAGCACCACTGAGATGGGTGTTCCTGGGGATTCCTCACCTGGATGGCTGGAGTTAACATCAGCACCAACACCACTTCCCCCCTCCCCCCAAAAGGTACTTCAGATGAGACTACGTGTAAACCTAGAACCCATGTATGAAAGCATGCAGAACATTTTGCATATCATATTTAAGTTCAAACCCGTTCTGATTTGGGAAGAGGAGGCCATTATGTGTCAGAAGAAAAAGATGTCAACATTGAAACCCCCCTACAAAAAAAAACCCAAACCCAACAACAACCCCCTCAAAGTGGACACTGGTGTAGAGTTTAAACATCATCCCCAAAGTAAGAATGCAGCTACCTTATATTTAATGGTGGGCAAAAGTCACATTATATGCCATTGGTGAACCTCAGAGCTTTAACCAAGGAACAGTCATTTTAAACTCTTTTAAATCTATTGCACATAACTCTGTGTGTGTGTGTGTGTGTGTGTGTGTGTTGTGTGGGTGTGGGTGTGTGTGTGTGTGTGGGTGTGGGGGGTGGGTGTGTGCACATGTGTGATTGTGTGCGAACTAGTCTAAAGTATGTTACATGTAGTTAAATTTGTTCATAAGCAATGCACAACAGCTGGTGAATGGATACAGCGTATAGTGCTCTGCTTAGCCTCAGCCTCAGGTCACACAACACACACTCACTCTCTCTCTCTGGGATGGGATAGCCTAGTGGTCAGAACATTGCGCTCGCAATTTGATGACCTGGGTTCAATTACCGGTTGAGGGTATTTTTCCCCTGGAGTTAACATCAGTGCTGACTCCACTCTCCCCAAAAGTCCTTCGGATGAGACTATAAACCGAGGCCTCATGTGCAAATGCACACAGAAATCTTGTGCACACATTGAATCCTGTTCCACTTTTCGTAAGAGTAGGCAATCATGTGCCGGAGGAAACAGATGACATTTACAAAACTGCATACACACGGGGACTGGATTAAAAAAGCATACAATTGCTTATTCCATTATCCTCAATATAAAAGAATAAATAAATCTCTCTCCCTATCATTCATTCATGCACACACGCACAAACACGCGCGCACACACACACACATACACGCACACAGTACACACACATGCACACGCACACACATGCATGCACACACACACACACACGTTGCAAACTACTTATGAACAAATTTTACTACAGAGAGCTATGCTCTACAACTAAATTATCCAAATTTTGTGTTTCAGTGCAAGCTCATTTTTAGGATGTCCCAGTCTGAAGCACAAAACTATGACAATCTCTTGGTATGTTTGCCCCCCCCCCCCCCCCCCCTAAATCCACTACCAGTAAAACAATAAATTGCATTAGACACAATTTGAGCAAAATATTGTGCATTACATTTTAAGAGACCATTTTTTCTGAAGGTTTACTAGTAACTGGATGGCTTTGTACCATGATCTCTTGGCGCTTTGCTTCAATCAATCAATCACAGTTTCATGCAATAGGTTACAAGTGCAAACTCTATCTATCTGATCTATAGATGCTGTATGCATTGCAATACTTGTCAGCTAGAGCTAATTTCTCTTATACTTATAGTATAAATACTAGACTTATAGTACTTATACACGCATAGTTGCGCACTACGACTTGATTTTCCTTGTACAAAATAAAAATCGATGATGCCATGGAGACTGACAGTGGGGGATTTTTCCAGTGTCATATCCACGACACTCAAAAACTTGAAAAAGGTGTACTCAAATTTTACAAATCATGAAATGATCTAACGAAATCCAACGTGAATGATGAATGTAAACAAAACAGTTCCTCGTAACTTTTAAACACACCGTTTTTCAGTTTTCTTGACTTCGGTTCAACAACATTTAACTTTCTCATTTCAAACATACCTTTAGTGAGTTTAGATTAAGCTTTATCTAGTTTGATTTGTGATATGTCATCGAGCTCAATGCAACTCACCTCTTATGCCGGCCATTTTGTCAACAAAGTCTGGCATCACAAGATTATGCGTACCCCTATCTAGAGCTGTAACGGTGCATAGCATCGATCGAAGGTTCTGATATATGTTCCCAGAGTTCTCTCCCTTCCAAATGAGGAGGAGGGGGAGAATGAAGAGAAGGAGGAGGAGGGGGAGGAGATGGTTTCCTCCCATATTTAAAATAAATATTAATACCCGGAGCAGGGATGCATCTACATTAATGGTGGAAAAAGAACTGTTACATACACACAAATCTCACCATTGCCAAACAGCAGAGCTCTGCCACAAAATTAATATCAACTGGAATAATTATTTCTAAGAAGGGAAGAGTTGCCCTTTGAAGACTTAAATTTATTTCAGGTTGGATCAGTTCCTTTTGGTTCCAGAAGAGAGAGAGAGAGAGAGAGAGAGAGAGAGAGAGAGAGAGAGAGAGAGAGAGATTATATGTACATCAGCACATTTGTGGCTCCATTCATTATAATTCTGATTGGATTTTACCCCTCTGTATACCTACCTTGCTTTACTGTGTAAATAAATGAAGACATTGTTGCTGATAGGCCATATTGTTGCTGCTGTTGCTATTCTTTTTCTTCCACCATTAAAAAGGAGGAAAATTCGTATTTCGGTGAAACATATATGAAAGACAATTACCAGTCAATCCGAAAAGATTGTGTTCTTTGTGGTGTTCCTCAGGAGTCTGTGCTTGATCCGATCCTCATTTTCTTTGGAAACAGCTCACAGATTTGTGCACTTGCCCACAAGTTAAAACCCTTTGTGCTTTTTGGAAGAGCAGCAATTACAAAAATTGCATACACACACGGACTGGATGTAAAAATCCCATGAGTGTTTATTTCATTATCCTCGAAATAAAAGAATAAATAAATAAATAGATTCAGAGCTTTTCCATTTTCACAGTCAGTCATACTCAAGAATTTGTTTTGAACAGAATGCTGCACTGACTGGCAGCCATTAGCAATGTTGGAAAGTGCTGAGATCGATGATAATGCCTTCCTCTAATAACCCCAATCCAAACCTATACCCTACCCCTCTCCCCTCTATCAAAACAAAACCACCCCCAATTCCCAGAACTGGGAATACCCCTCCATTGTGGGTAGAAACAGCTGCACAGAATTATCTCATCATTGGTGAATCTGGGAGCTGTAGCTGAAGAACCCCCCCAAAAACAACAACAACAACAAAAACAACAACAACCAAAAACCCCCAAACAAAAAGCCCCCCAAACAACAACCTCCCCCCAAACCAAACAAAAAAACAACAAAAACTGACCCCCCCCCACCCGAAAAAACACCAAGAACAAAACAACAACAAAACAACAATAAAACAAAACCAAAAATAAACAAACAAAAAAACACACACACAACCCCCCCCCCCCCCCCCCCAGCTCACATTGCAAGGCTGCCATTCAGTAACACTGCTGTTGGGGTGTTTCGTTATAGGCCTAGCGTCTGACTGTTGGAGAGGGGAAAGGTGAAAGTTGGTTCGCAGAAACATAGGCTTGTCGGGCAGTGTAATTTATGGAACAGAGCAAAATATTCATTTGTTATTTTTGGATCATGATTTGGTGAAAATACCAAGCATGAGAAGATAAAAGAAAGACTAAAAAAAAAAACATTTCTCGCGAGACTGAGCAGACAGTCGCCATTTCGTAAGAAAAGTAGCCTCGCGAACAGCAGAGTCTCTACCGTTGCAGCTGCTGGAAGCGAGACTAAAGTCACAATAACAAACCACCATGGCAGATGGACAGAAGTAAGTCCACTGGCTCGTACACTAACACCATCTTTAAGACTTTGGTCTGTTGTGTTTTCTGAGGGATGAGGGGCAGTTAAAGACGTAGTAAACCTTTTCAACTGCAAATAGTGCACTTGTTTTGATTTGTAATCCTAGTTTCCATTTGAGTAGCAGATAGATCTGTCGGACCAATCACTGAAAATCGGGTAAATCTTAATCGTAAATAGGCCTAAGTATCTTGAAGTCAGTCGGATTTATCACAATTTAGGTTTTTGATCTTTGTGGTTATGTGAGATAATTCAATAAAAAGAAATAAACAAATCGGACATAGTTCTGTTTTTGGTTTTGCTTGAAAGAACTTTGTTTTGGTCAAGCCACTAGTAAAACTAAAAGTAGTAGTAGCAATATGTATCCAGTACAAAGTGATGAGTGGATCTAGAGACGAACCTGAAGTTATATAAATATGACATATTTATTTCATAAAAGTGTTTGATTTTATGAAAATCAATTGATCAAATAAAAATGCCTTGATTGTGCCACACTGCATACACATGGGGACTGGATCAGTGGATGTAACAGCACATGAATGCTTATTCCAATATCCTCAGTATAAAGGAATAAATAAAATAAGTAGGATAAAGAACACTCACACCCAATCATGTGTGAGCCTCTGTGTGTGTGTGTGTGTGTGTGTGTGTGTGTGTGTGTGTGTGTGTGTGTGTGTGTGTGAGTGACAGAGAGAGAGAGAGAGGAGAGAGAGAGAGAGAGAGAGAGAGATGTAAAGAATATGCATAAAAATTGCTTATACAGTTATAGTTACACTAGAACTATGCTGTTGCTACTGTTAGTATTATGTGGATTTGTAGTCTCCAGGTTGAAATCTGCCCAGACAGCAAGAAGGCATAGGTTTGATCGCATTAAGCATGTTGTGTAACTTGTTGAAGTTCTGCCATAGTTATAGCCTGAGTGTCCTTTGTGCCTGGTGAACTGGTTTCAGATTAAATATTTAAAAAAAAAAAAAAAAAAGGATGCTTAAAAGGGAAATAACTCATGCCATTACTGGCATTAGTTCAACCATTGCCCATGAAAGAGTTTTTTCCCTTCAAGTGTACATCAAAAATAAAAAGAAAAGTGGATATTTCAACTTATTGATTGTGATAAATTTAAAAAAAAAAAGGGGGGGGGGATGGTGCTAGCCAAAAATTAGAAAGATTTTTCAGTAAATATGGACACATTCAACTTCAAAATCAATTTTTTAGGCTGAGGAAACTGAATTCTTTGTAAAATCAGCCTTGTTCTTGTTTTAGTCATTAAATATACATGTATATATAATTAAATCCTTGTCATGGTAAGCACTGAGCATTCCAAAACTGTTATTTTACATTCACCAACTTCATTTTAAACAAAGTACTCGCACGCACGCACGCACACACATATATAATATATATATATGGACAAAAATCTTTGTATATCAAAAGAACACAAAAAAGTTGTAAATATGTGTACAGCATGTCTGATTTTATTGATGCCATTATGTTTGCTGAATCTTTGCCAAAACTATGTTCACGGGATAAAGTGACTATTGAGTTATCCAAGACTCTGTTCTGTATGCTCCATTCAGGTGCAGCATATACTATTTGAATACTCTGAATCCATGGCAACAAGTGAATTTTTTTTATTTTATAAATATGGCAAAATTTTGGGTAAAAAAAGTAATGGTATATGGAATGAAAGAAGAGAGAGAAAGGGAAAAAGGGATGTTGCATGATCACTGCACTGTGGGACAGGTTTTCCATAAGGAAAAACAGCTGATACTTCATGTAGAGAAATCAGCCATGACTGTGAGAGAGGGTGTACTATAGTATACATCACAGTGCTGTACTTCATGTAGAGAAATCAGCCATGACTGTGAGAGAGGGTGTACTATAGTATACATCACAGTGCTGTACTTCATGTAGAGAAATCAGCATGACTGTGAGAGAGGGTGTACTATAGTATACATCACAGTGCTGTACTTCATGTAGAGAAATCAGCTATGGCTGTGAGAGAGGGTGTACTTATATACATCACAGTGCTGTACTTCATGTAGAGAAATCAGCCATGACTGTGAGAGAGGGTGTACTATAGTATACATCACAGTGCTGTACTTCATGTAGAGAAATCAGCCATGACTGTGAGAGAGGGTGTACTATAGTATACATCACAGTGCTGTACTTCATGTAGAGAAATCAGCTATGGCTGTGAGAGAGGGTGTACTATACATCACAGTGCTGTACTTCATGTAGAGAAATCAGCCATGACTGTGAGAGGGGTGTACTATAGTATACATCACAGTGCTGTACTTCATGTAGAGAAATCAGCCATGACTGTGAGAGAGGGTGTACTATAGTATACATCACAGTGCTGTACTTCATGTAGAGAAATCAGCCATGACTGTGAGAGAGGGTGTACTATAGTATACATCACAGTGCTGTACTTCATGTAGAGAAATCAGCCATGACTGTGAGAGAGGGTGTACTTATACATCACAGTGCTGTGCTTCATGTAGAGAAATCAGCCATGACTGTGAGAGAGGGTGTACTATAGTATACATCACAGTGCTGTACTTCGTGTAGAAAAATCAGCTATGGCTGTGAGAGAGGGTGTACTATACATCACAGTGCTGTACTTTATGTAGAGAAATCAGCCATGACTGTGAGGGAGGGTGTACATATACATCACAGTGCTGTACCTGATGACATTCTCCCAAGTTTGTGCCAGCTGGTTCAATCAAGTTTTTATTTTAATAGAAGAATTGCTGAGTAGTACTGATGTCACTAGTACTGATGCATGTCAATTTATAGCACTTGTAGTTTAAGTCAAGAATTCATCATAACTGCCTAGTACTGTAGTGCTAGTACTGGTACATGTCATATTCATAGCACTAGTAGGTTTAGTCTGTCAAGAATTCATCATACTGCCTAGTACTGTAGTGCTAGTACTGATCAATACATGTCATATTCATAGCACTAGTGGGTTTAGTCTGTCAAGAATTCATCATACTGCCTAGTACTGTAGTGCTAGTACTGATCAATACATGTCATATTCATAGCACTAGTGGGTTTAGTCTGTCAAGAATTCATCATACTGCCTAGTACTGTAGTGCTAGTACTGATCAATACATGTCATATTCATAGCACTAGTAGGTTTAGTCTGTCAAGAATTCATCATACTGCCTAGTACTGTAGTGCTAGTACTGATCAATACATGTCATATTCATAGCACTAGTGGGTTTAGTCTGTCAAGAATTCATCATACTGCCTAGTACTGTAGTGCTAGTACTGATCAATACATGTCATATTCATAGCACTAGTAGGTTTAGTCTGTCAAGAATTCATCATACTGCCTAGTACTGTAGTGCTAGTACTGATCAATACATGTCATATTCATAGCACTAGTGGGTTTAGTCTGTCAAGAATTCATCATACTGCCTAGTACTGTAGTGCTAGTACTGATCAATACATGTCATATTCATAGCACTAGTGGGTTTAGTCTGTCAAGAATTCATCATACTGCCTAGTACTGTAGTGCTAGTACTGGTACATGTTATATTCACAGCACTAGTAGGTTTAGTCTGTCAAGAATTCATCATACTGCCTAGTACTGTAGTGCTAGTACTGATCAATACATGTCATATTCATAGCACTAGTAGGTTTAGTCTGTCAAGAATTCATCATACTGCCTAGTACTGTAGTGCTAGTACTGATCAATACATGTCATATTCATAGCACTAGTGGGTTTAGTCTGTCAAGAATTCATCATACTGCCTAGTACTGTAGTGCTAGTACTGATCAATACATGTCATATTCATAGCACTAGTGGGTTTAGTCTGTCAAGAATTCATCATACTGCCTAGTACTGTAGTGCTAGTACTGGTACATGTTATATTCACAGCACTAGTAGGTTTAGTCTGTCAAGAATTCATCATACTGCCTAGTACTGTAGTGCTAGTACTGATCAATACATGTCATATTCATAGCACTAGTAGGTTTAGTCTGTCAAGAATTCATCATACTGCCTAGTACTGTAGTGCTAGTACTGGTACATGTTATATTCACAGCACTAGTAGGTTTAGTCAAGAATTCATCATACTGCCTAGTACTGTAATGCTAGTACTGATCAATACATGTCATATTCATAGCACTAGTAGGTTTAGTCAAGAATTCATCATACTGCCTAGTACTGTAATGCTAGTACTGATCAATACATGTCATATTCATAGCACTAGTAGGTTTTGTCTGTCAAGAATTCATCATACTGCCTAGTACTGTAAAGCAGCTCATACTAATACATGTATGGCTTTGTGGTGTGGAGGTGTTTTAATAAAGGATGACTGTATTTGCAGTGAGGAGGATTTGACAACGGCCATTCTGAAGAAGAAAGAGCGCCCCAACAGACTGCTCCATGTATGGCTGTGTGGTGTGGAGGTGTATTAATGTATTATTTATTTTTCAGTGAGGAGGATCTGACCACGGCCATTCTGAAGAAGAAAGAGCGCCCCAACAGACTGCTGGTGGAGGAGGCCATCAATGAGGACAACTCGGTTGTCTCCCTTTCACAGGTGAAAATGAAAATATTGATTGTGTGTGTGTAAGATTATCATGTGTGTTATTCATTTATTTAGTTATTGTATCATTGTAATGAGTTATGATGTTGATATCATTTTTGAGGTGTTATGTGTGTGTAAGATTATCATTTGTGTTATTTATTCATTTAATTACTCTATCATTGTAATGAGTTATGATGTTAATTGTGATAGTATTTATGAGTTGCTATGTTGTCATTGTATCATAACTAAGAAGGAAGGGTGGCAGGATGGTTAAGACGCTCACCAGCCTAACAAGTAAACCTTGAGGTTCTGGGTTCAATTCCCAGCCTAGTTCCTTCTGTGTAGTTCAAGGGGAAAATCAGACTGACTGTGAAGTGTTGTGGAGGAGACTGTGAACCAGTCAGAGCCATGTGTTTATGGTCTTGTGGACAACCAGTCAGAGCCATGTGTTCATGGTCTTGTGGACAACCAGTCAGAGCCATGTGTTCATGGTCTTGTGGACAACCAGTCAGAGCCATGTGTTCATAGTCTTGTGGACAACCAGTCAGAGCTGTGTGTTTATGGCCTTGTGGACAACCAGTCAGAGCTGTGTGTTTATGGCCTTGTGGACAACCAGTCAGAGCCGTGTGTTTATGGTCTTGTGGACAACCAGTCAGAGCTGTGTGTTTATGGTCTTGTGGACATGAAGAAAACCCTGTGACAGTTGACAGTGGGAAAGAGCAGGGAGGTTCCTCCTGTCTGCCCAGGAAAAACAAGAAGGTTCTGTAACTGTAGCCCTGAAGTCAGAATGCAGCTACCTTAATTGGGGGGGGGGGGGCCCGGAGGGACAAAATGTTGCGTATTCGGTAAATGTCACAGCTTTGTCCAAAGAGCAGAAACAAGTCCTGACACGTGTTTGTACTGACACCTGTGAAGACCTGGCTGCTGTGGTTCTCACAGCTGTCCAGAGAGCAAAGTCCTGACGTGTGTGTACTGACTGACACATGTGCATTGCTGGCTGCTGTGTTGTCAGGCCAAAATGGACCAGCTGCAGTTGTTTCGTGGGGACACAGTGCTGTTGAAGGGGAAGAGGAGGAAGGAGACGGTGTGCATCGTGCTGTCTGACGACACCACTGGCGATGACAAGATCCGCATCAACAGATGTGTCCGCAACAACCTGCGCGTTCGCCTGGGCGATGTGGTCAGGTGGGTCCTGTGTGAGTGTTTGTGTGTGCGTGTGTGCGTGCTTGCGCGCGTGCGTGCGCATGTGTGCGTGCATGTGTGTGTGCCTTTATACATACATGTGTACAAAAATCTCACCATTGGCGAACTTTGGAGCTCTAGACAAGGAATGAATAAAAGCACCCCCTTACCCCCCCAAACCCCCCCCCCAAAAAAAACCCAACAAAAAGCACACACAAAAAAAACAAGTAGTTACTTTTTTGGTGCAATATTTCTGCAGTGCAGGCTTAGGCCAACACAGTAATCTGTCTGCCCCTGCTCCTGTCAATAAATGGTTCTGTGATATATCATGCTTTATTTGTTAACTGCCTTTTTCTGTCCCTTTTAGCATCCAGGCGTGTCCCGACGTGAGGTACGGCAAACACATCCATGTGCTGCCCATTGACGTTGTTGTTAACTTTGCTGTGATATATCATGGGTTTGTTGTTGTTGTTGTTTTTAACTGCCTTTTTCTGTCCCTTTTAGCATCCAGGCGTGTCCTGACGTGAAGTACGGCAAACGCATCCATGTGCTGCCCATTGACGTTGTTGTTAACTGAGGTTGTTTTTAACTGACGTTGTTTTTAACTGACGTTTTTGACTGACGTTGTTTTTAACTGACGTTGTTTTTGACTGACGTTTTTGACTGACGTTGTTTTTGACTGACGTTGTTGTTGACTGACGTTATTGTTAACTGACGTTTTTAACTGCCTTTTTCTGTCACTGGCAGCATCCAGGCGTGTCCCGACGTGAAGTACGGCAAACGCATCCGTGTGCTGCCCATTGACGTTGTTGTTGTTGTTGTTGTTGTTTTTAACTGCCTTTTTCTGTCACTGGCAGCATCCAGGCGTGTCCCGACGTGAAGTACGGCAAACGCATCCATGTGCTGCCCATTGACGTTGTTGTTGTTGTTGTTGTTTTTAACTGCCTTTTTCTGTCACTGGCAGCATCCAGGCGTGTCCCGACGTGAAGTATGGCAAACGCATCCATGTGCTGCCCATTGACGTTGTTGTTGTTGTGTTGTTGTTGTTGTTGTTGTTGTTGTTGTTGTTGTTGTTGTTGTTGTTGTTGTTGTTGTTGTTGTTGTTGTTGTTGTTGTTTTAACTGCCTTTTTCTGTCACTGGCAGCATCCAGGCGTGTCCCGACGTGAAGTACGGCAAATGCATCCATGTGCTGCCCATTGACGTTGTTGTTGTTGTTGTTGTTGTTGTTGTTGTTTTTAACTGCCTTTTTCTGTCACTGGCAGCATCCAGGCGTGTCCCGACGTGAAGTATGGCAAACGCATCCATGTGCTGCCCATTGACGACACTGTGGAGGGCATCACTGGGTGAGGCAGCTGACAGAGCACTGTCTGTCTGTCTGTCTGTCTGTCAGGGGCACGTCTGTCTGTCTGTACTGTGTGGGCTCTTCAGTCAGACATGTCTTCATTTATTTATTCATTTATTTATTTATTTATTTATTCGTTCATTCCTTCCTTCCTTCTTTCTTCCTTCCTTCCTTCCTTCCTTCCTTCCTTCCTTCCTTCCTTCCTTCCTTCCTTCCTTCCACATTATGTCTGTACACTGTGTGCTCTTCAAGTCAGATATGTTTTCATTTATTTATTCATTCATTCATTGCACATTATGTAAGTACAGTGTGTTCTCTTCATGTCAGTTTTACATTCCTCCATTCATTCAGTGCACATGAAATGTTGTCACTCTCACAGCTGCTGTCTCCATGTCACACATACATATTTATGTGTATAGATTTCTTTCAGCCAGCATGAAGCAAGAAGATTCTTTTTGACGAGGGTTTTTGTCAGGGCTTGCATTGTGGGTTTTTATTGTCATCAATTTCAATCAATCAATCAAATTTTTATTTCCAGATGGTACATTGAATAAGCATTGATTTGCTTTTTTCCATCAAGCCATCTATCTAAAGAAAAGAAAAAAAAAATTAAAACAACCGCAAAAAACAAAACAAAGCAACACAAAAAACCAACAAAAATCAAAGCAGAAAATCCCTAGCAAGCAATAAAACCAACAAAAGAAAGAAAAGGGGAAAAAACAAACACAAAACAACAACAACAAACATTTCACCAACATTAATCAGCTAACATGATTTCAACAGCCTCAGAATAAAATAAAATATGCCTATAGATAATACAAGCAACAACAATAACAGCAAAAACGCAAAATCAACCAAAAAAAAAAAAAACCCCTCCCATTAAAAGTCATACACACACACGCACACACGCACACACACACACACACACACACACACACACACACACACACACACACACACACACACACACACACACACACCACACACACACCTACACACACACACACACACACACACACACACACGGCCTGCGCTCATCCACCCAGCATGCACACCTGCACGCACATGCACACACCTAGAGTCCCTAAATAACCATATAGTGTCAAAAAAAAAAAACACACCCCAAAAAAAACCATGCTCACATCAGCCACAATGTATCCAAAAACCATCATTTAAGACTCACAAAAAAGAATCCATGAAATGTCAAGAAGCAATTCACGTCAGATTAAAATATCTCTACACTTCAGTTCACACCCTATATTTCCAGAAGGAAGGCAAGGAAAAAACAACAAACCAACAATGCCTTACAACAGTATCCATCACCACTGAGAGGAAACAACATATATACGCCAACAAACAT
Organism: Stramonita haemastoma; assembly: GCA_030674155.1. Classification (NCBI taxonomy): domain Eukaryota; kingdom Metazoa; phylum Mollusca; class Gastropoda; order Neogastropoda; family Muricidae; genus Stramonita; species Stramonita haemastoma. The sequence goes on from CM060322.1 coordinate 1,253,173, forward strand.
ACAATCAAACAAAAGAAAAAAGAAAGAAAAACAAAAACAAAACAAAACCAAAAAACAAACAAACAAACAAACAAACAAAAACAAACAAATTTCTGTCATGTGTGTGGGTTCTGTCTGCTGCTGTGATGTAAAGCATTTCTGTCAGGTGTGTGGATGGTGAACTGTGTTCATGTCTGATTTTAAGCATTTGTGTGTGTTGATGTGTGATGTAAAGCATTTGTGTGTGTTGATGTGTGATGTAAAGCATTTGTGTGTGTTGATGTCTGATGTCAAGCATTTGTGTGTGTTGATGTGTGATGTACAGCATTTGTGTGTGTTGATGTGTGATGTAAAGCATTTGTGTGTGTTGATGTGTGATGTACAGCATTTGTGTGTGTTGATGTGTGATGTACAGCATTTGTGTGTGTTGATGTGTGATGTACAGCATTTGTGTGTGTTGATGTGTGATGTAAAGCATCTGTGTGTGTTGATGTGTGATGTAAAGCATTTGTGTGTGTTGATGTGTGATGTACAGCATTTGTGTGTGTTGATGTGTGATGTAAAGCATTTGTGTGTGTTGATGTGTGATGTACAGCATTTGTGTGTGTTGATGTGTGATGTACAGCATTTGTGTGTGTTGATGTGTGATGTACAGCATTTGTGTGTGTTGATGTGTGATGTACAGCATTTGTGTGTGTTGATGTGTGATGTACAGCATTTGTGTGTGTTGATGTGTGATGTACAGCATTTGTGTGTGTTGATGTGTGATGTAAAGCATCTGTGTGTGTTGATGTGTGATGTGTGATGTAAAGCATCTGTGTGTGTTGATGTGTGATGTAAAGCATTTGTGTGTGTTGATGTGTGATGTAAAGCATTTGTGTGTGTTGATGTGTGATGTACAGCATTTCTGCGTGTTGATGTCTGATGTCAAGCATTTCCATGTGTTGATGGCTGATGTCAAGCATTTCCATGTGTTGATGTCTGATGTCAAGCATTTCCATGTGTTGATGGCTGATGTGGGGATGCCCCTGTTTTCTCTGCTGCAGCAACCTGTTTGAAGTGTACCTCAAGCCCTACTTTCTGGAGGCTTACCGCCCCATCAGGAAAGGCGACATTTTCCTGGTGCGTGGGGGCATGCGTGCTGTGGAGTTCAAGGTCATTGAGACTGACCCCGCCCCGCACTGCATTGTGGCCCCAGACACCATCATCCACTGCGAGGGAGAGCCTGTCAAACGCGAGGTCAGCCTCTGTTTTTCTATTGTATTTCTAGTTGGTTTTGAGGTGAGTGCTCTGGGTTGGGTTGGTGTGGCCAGGAGGGGGCAGGAGAGCCGAGGGGTCAGTGCTCAGCTTGTGGTCTGACTGCCTGGATGGGATGGGTTGTGAAGAAAGGATAGCTGTGAATAAAGGATAGTTGTGAAGAAAGGATAGCTGTGAATAAAGGATAGTTGTGAAGAAAGGATAGCTGTGAATAAAGGATAGTTGTGAAGCAAGGATAGTTGTGAATAAAGGATAGTTGTGAAGAGAGGATAGTTGTGAATAAAGGATAGTTGTGAAGAGAGGATAATTGTGAATAAAGGATAATTGTGAATAAAGGATAGTTGTGAATAAAGGATAGTTGTGAAGAGAGGATAGTTGTGAATAGAGGATAATTGTGAATAAAGGATAATTGTGAATAAAGGAT
>CM060322.1:1257332-1264832 GCA_030674155.1 Stramonita haemastoma
GCTGTGCTGTACATACTGTGTGCTGTGCTGTACATACTGTGTGCTGTGCTGTACATACTGTGTGCTGTGCTGTACATACTGTGTGCTGTGCTGTACATACTGTGTGCTGTGCTGTACATACTGTGTGTGCTGTGCTGTACATATGTGTGCTGTGCTGTACATATGTGTGCTGTGCTGTACATAGTGTGTGCTGTGCTGTACATATGTGTGCTGTGCTGTACATAGTGTGTGCTGGTGCTGTACATAGTGTGTGCTGTGCTGTACATAGTGTGTGCTGTGCTGTACATAGTGTGTGCTGTGCTGTACATAGTGTGTGCTGTGCTGTACATAGTGTGTGCTGTGCTGTACATAGTGTGTGCTGTGCTGTACATAGTGTGTGCTGTGCTGTACATAGTGTGTGCTGTGCTGTACATACTGTGTGCTGTGCTGCACATACTGTGTGCTGTGCTGCACATACTGTGTGCTGTGTTGTGCTGCAGCCCCCACGCGGCATTTTGCTGTACGGCCCCCCAGGCACGGGGAAAACACTGATCGCAGCGAGCGGTGGCCAACGAAACAGGCGCCTTCTTCTTCCTCATCAACGGCCCGGAGATCATGAGCAAGCTGGCCGGAGAGTCGGAGAGCAACCTGCGCAAAGCCTTTGAGGCGGAGAAAAACGCTCCGGCCATCATCTTCATCGACGAACTGGACGCCATCGCCCCCAAGAGAGAAAAGGTGATGAGCCAGTGTGGAGGGGGAGGAATGGGGGGTGGGGATCTGTATGGGGAGGGAGTTTGATGGGATCAGTGGGGAGGATTTGTGGGTCAGTAGGGGAGGGAGTTTGATGGGGATCAGTAGGGGAGGGAGTTTGATGGGAATCAGTAGGGAGGGGTTTGATGGGGATCAATAGGGAGGGAGTTTGATGGGGATCAGTAGGGAGGGAGTTTGATGGGGATAATATGGGGAGGGAGTTTGAGGGGTCAGTAGGGGAGGGAGTTTGATGGGGATCAATATGGGGAGGGAGTTTGATGGGGATCAGTAGGGGAGGGAGTTTGATGGGGATCAGTAGGGAGGGAGTTGATGGGGATCATATGGGGAGTTTGATGGGATCAGTGGGGAGGAGTTGATGGGATCAGTAGGGGAGTTTGATGGGGATCAGTAGGGGAGGGAGTTGATGGGATCAATATGGGAGTTGATGGGGATCAGTGGGGGAGGGTTTGATGGGATCAGTAGGGGAGTTTGATGGGGATCAGTAGGGAGGGAGTTTGATGGGGATCAGTAGGGAGGGTTTGATGGGGATCAATATGGGGAGTTTGATGGGGATCAGTGGGGGAGGGAGTTTGATGGGGATCAGTGGGAGGAGTTTGAGGGTCAGTAGGGTTTGATGGGGATCAGTAGGGGAGGGAGTTTGATGGGGATCAATAGGAGAGGGAGTTTGATGGGGATCAGTAGGGGAGGGAGTTTGATGGGGATCAGTAGGGGAGGGAGTTTGATGTGTATGTGTGTATGTGTTATTCAGACACACGGGGAGGTGGAGTGCCGCATCGTGTCACAGCTGTGATGTGTATGTGTGTATGTATGCATGTGTTTTTCTGTGTATGTGTATGTCATTCAGACACACGGGGAGTTGGAGCGCCGCATCGTGTCACAGCTGTGATGTGTATGATGTGTAATGTATGTGTCATTCAGACACACGGGGAGGTGGAGTGCCCAATCGTGTCACAGCTGGGATGTGTATGATGTGTAATGCATGTGTCATTCAGGCACACGGGGAGGTGGAGCGCCGCATTGTGTCACAGCTGTGATGTGTATGATGTGTGATGTATGTGTCATTCAGATGCACGGGGAGGTGGAGCGCCACATTGTGTCACAGCTGTGATGTGTATGATGTGTGATGTATGTGTCATTCAGACACACGGGGAGCTGGAGCGCCACATTGTGTCACAGCTATGATGTGTATGATGTGTAATGTATGTGTCATTCAGACACACGGGGAGGTGGAGCGCCCAATCGTGTCTCAGCTGTGATGTGTATGATGTGTATGATGTGTATGATGATGTAATGTATGTGTCATTCAGACACACGGGGAGGTGGAGCGCCCAATCGTGTCACAGCTGGGATGTGTATGATGTGTAATGTATGTGTCATTCAGGCACACAGGGAGGTGGAGCGCCACATTGTGTCCCAGCTGTGATGTGTATGATGTGTATGATGTGTATGTATGTGTCATTCAGACACACGGGGAGGTGGAGCGCTGCATCGTGTCACAGCTGTGATGTGTATGATGTGTATGATGTGTGATGTATGTGTCATTCAGACACACGGGGGGGGTGGAGCGCCGCATCGTGTCCCAGCTGTGATGTGTATGATGTGTGATGTATGTGTCATTCAGACGCACGGGGAGGTGGAGCGCCGCATCGTGTCACAGCTGTGATGTGTATGTGTGATGTATGTGTCATTCAGACACACGGGGAGGTGGAGGCCGCATCGTGTCACAGCTGTGATGTGTATGATGTGTGATGTATGTCATTCAGACACACGGGGAGGTGGAGCGCGGCATTGTGTCACAGCTGTGATGTGTATGATGTGTATGATGTGTGATGTATGTGTCATTCAGACACACGGGGAGGTGGAGCGCCGCATCGTGTCACAGCTGTGATGTGTATGATGTGTATGATGTGTGATGTATGTGTCATTCAGACACACGGGGAGTTGGAGCGCCGCATCATGTCACAGCTGTGATGTGTATGATGTGTATGATGTGTATGATGTGTGATGTATGTGTCATTCAGACACATGGGGAGGTGGAGCACAGCATCGTGTCCCAGCTGGGATGTGTATGATGTGTATGATGTGTATGATGTGTGATGTATGTGTCATTCAGACACACGGGGAGGTGGAGCGCCGCATTGTGTCCCAGCTGCTGACGCTGATGGACGGCCTGAAGCAGCGCTCCCACGTCATCGTCATGGCCGCCACCAACCGCCCAACAGTGTGGACGCTGCACTCAGACGCTTCGGTCTGTCTGGCTGTCTGGCTGTCTGTCTGTCTGTCTGGCTGCTGGCTGGCTGGCTGGCTGGCTGTCTGGCTGTCTGGCTGGCTGGCTGTCTGTCTGGCTGTCTGGCTGTCTGGCTGTCTGTCTGGTATTTCTCCATTTTACATGTGATATACATGTGTCTGTACCATGTAGTATGATGACTCCTTGTGTATAGAGAGATACCTGTATTTCTCAATTTCACCTGTGCTATCATACATGTGTCTGTGTCAGGTTGTAATGCAGTGCGTATTTCTCCATTTCACATGGGTTATACATGTGTCTGTACCATGCAGTACTGCAGTATGTGACTCCTTGTGTATAGAGAGATGCCTGTATTTCTCCATTTCACCTGTGACATGTGCCTGTACCATGCAGTATGTGACTCCTTGTGTATAGAGAGATGCCTGTATTTCTCCATTTCACCTGTGACATGTGCCTGTACCATGCAGTATGCTGACTCCTTGTGTATAGAGAGATGCCTGTTTTCATTCACTGGTTACATGTGTCCTGTATAGAGATGCCTGTATTCTCCTTTCACTGGGTTATTCTAATGTGTCTGTACCGATAGAGATGCCTGTATTTCTCCATTTCACATGTGGTATACATGTGCCTGTACCATGCAGTTATGTGCTGACTCCTTGTGTATAGAGAGATGCCTGTATTTCTCCATTTCACCTGGTTACATGTGCCTGTACCATGTTGTACTGCAGTATGCTGGATATCCTGTGTTTTTTAGAGATGGAATTGCTGCGTATTTCTCCTTTCACCTGTTTTACATGTGTCGTGTACCATGCAGTTATGTGCTGACTCCTCCTCCTCCTCCTCTGTGTTGTGTCCAGGTCGCTTTGACCGGGAGGTGGACATTGGCATCCCTGACGCCACAGGTCGCCTGGAGATCCTGAGGATCCACACCAAGAACATGAAGCTGGGGGACGACGTGGATCTGGAGCAGGTCAGTCAGTCAGTCAGTCAGTCAGTCAGTCAGTCAGTCAGTCAGTCAGTCAGTCAGTCAGTCAGTCGTCAGTCAGTCAGTCAGTCAGTCAGTCAGTCAGGGGCACAGTGTGACTGGAGCAGGTCAGTCAGTCACCCTCTCTGCCTCTCTCTGTGTTACAGGTGGCCTCAGAGACTCAACCTCTCTCTCTCTCTCTCTCTCTCTCTCTCTCTCTCTCTCTCTCTCTCTCTCTCTCTCTCTCTCTCTCTCTGTTACAGGTAGCATCAGAAACTCACGATCATGTGGGGGCTGACCTGGCCTCTCTCTCTGTCTCTGTCACCAGGTAGCATCAGAAACACATGGCCATGTGGGGGCTGACCTGTCTCTCTCTCTCTCTCTGTGTTACAGGTGGCCTCAGAAACTCACGGCCACGTTGGTGCTGACCTGTCTCTCTCTCTCTCTCTGTGTTACAGGTAGCATCAGAAACACACGATCATGTGGGGGCTGACCTGTCTCGCTCTCTCTCTCTGTGTTACAGGTAGCATCAGAAACACACGGCCATGTAGGGGCTGACCTGTCTCTCTCTCTGTCTCTGTGTTACAGGTAGCATCAGAGACACACGGCCATGTGGGGGCTGACCTGTCTCGCTCTCTCTCTCTGTGTTACAGGTAGCATCAGAAACACACAGCCATGAAGGGGCTGACCTCTCTCTGTCTCTGTGTTACAGGTAGCATCAGAGACACACGGCCATGTGGGGGCTGACCTGGCCTCTCTCTCTCTGTGTTACAGGTAGCATCAGAAACACACGGCCATGTGGGGGCTGACCTCTCTCTGTCTCTGTGTTACAGGTAGCATCAGAGACACACGGCCATGTGGGGGCTGACCTGGCCTCTCTGTGTGTGTGTTACAGGTAGCATCAGAAACTCACGGCCACGTTGGTGCTGACCTGGCCTCGCTGTGCTCTGAAGCGGCCCTGCAGCAGATCCGGGAGAAGATGGACCTGATTGACCTGGAGGACGACACCATCGACGCTGAGGTCCTGGACTCTCTGGCCGTCACCATGGATGACTTCAGGGTACAACGCCTTGGGGGGGGGGGGGGGGGGGGGGGGGGTGGGGGTGGGGGTTGTGGTGTGTTGGTGTGGTGTATTGTGTGTTGGGTGTTAGGGTTGTGGTGTGTGTGTGGTTGTGGTGTTAGGGTTGTGGTGTGTTGGTGTGGTGTGTTCGAACTAAAGTGTGACTTTGGGTAGGCAGTGTTGTGTTGTGCTGTGCTCTGTGTGTGTGTGTGTGTGTGTTGTGTGTGTGTGTGTGTGTGTGCAGTGGGCAGTGTTACCTGTGTGTGTGTGTGTGTGTGTGTGTGTGTGTGTGTGTGTGTGTGTGTGTGTGCAGTGGGCTCTGTTATATCTCTGTGTGTGTGTGTGTGTGTGTGTGTGTGCAGTGGGCTGTGTTACCTGTGCTATCTGTGTTACCTGTGTTACCTGTGTGTGTGTGTGTGTGTGGTGTGTGTGCGGTGTGTGTGTGTGTGTGTGTGTGTGTGTGTGTGTGTGTGTGTGTGTGTGTGTGTGTGTGTGTGTGCAGTGGGCTGTGTTACCTGTGTTATCTATGTGTGTGTGTTGTGTGTGCAGTGGGCTGTGTTATATCTATGTGTATGTGTGCAGTGGGCTGTGTTATATCTATATGTGTGTGTGTGTGCAGTGGGCTTGTTATATCTATGTATGTGTGCAGTGGGCTTTGTTATATCTATGTGTGTGTGTGTGTGTGTGCAGTGGGCTGTGTTATATCTATGTGTGTGTGTGTGCAGTGGGCTGTGTTATATCTATGTGTGTGTGTGCAGTGGGCTGTGTTATATCTATGTGTGTGTGTGCAGTGGGCTGTGTTATATCTATGTGTGTGTGTGCAGTGGGCTGTGTTATATCTATGTGTGTGTGTGCAGTGGGCTGTGTTATATCTATGTGTGTGTGCAGTGGGTGTGTTTATCTTGTGTGTTTTGTGTTGTGCAGTGGGCTGTGTTATATCTATGTGTGTGTGTGCAGTGGGCTGTGTTATATCTATGTGTGTGTGTGCAGTGGGCTGTGTTATATCTATGTGTGTGTGTGCAGTGGGCTGTGTTATATCTATGTGTGTGTGTGTGTGTGTGTGTGTGTGTGTTGCAGTGGCTGTGTTATATCTATGTGTGTGTGTGTGCAGTGGGCTGTGTTATATCTATGGTGTGTGTGTGCAGTGGGCTGTGTTATATTATGTGTGTGTGTGTGTGCAGTGGGCTGTGTTATATCTATGTGTGTGTGTGTGGTGCAGTGGGCTGTGTTATATCTATGTGGTGTGTGTCAGTGGGTGTGTTTCGTGTGTGTGTGTGGCTGTGGTTATATCTTATGTGTGTGTGTTGTGCAGTGGGCTGTGTTTATATCTATGTGTGTGTGTGTGCAGTGGGCTGTGTTATATCTATGTGTGTGTGTGTGTGCAGTGGGCTGTGTTATATCTATGTGTGGTGTGTGTGTGTGCAGTGGGCTGTGTTATATCTATGTGTGTGTGTGTGCAGTGGGCTGTGTTATATCTATGTGTGTGGTGGTGTGGCTGTGTTTGTGTGTGTGTGCAGTGGGCTGTGTTATATCTATGTGTGTGTGTGTGTGCAGTGGGCTGTGTTTATATTTGTGGGTGTGGTGTGGGCAGTGGGCTGTGTTATATCTATGTGTGTGCGTGTGCAGTGGGCTGTGTTATATCTATGTGTGTGTGTGTGTGCAGTGGGCTGTGTTATATCTATGTGTGTGTGTGTGCAGTGGGCTGTGTTATATCTATGTGTGTGTGTGTGTGTGCAGTGGGCTGTGTTATATCTATGTGTGTGTGTGCAGTGGGCTGTGTTATATCTATGGTTGTGTGTGTGTGTGTGTGTGTGTGTGTGTGTGTGTGTGTGTGTGTGTGCAGTGGGCTGTGTTATATCTGTGTGTGTATGCAGTGGGCTGTGTTATACCTATGTGTGTGTGTGTGTGTGTGTGTGTGTGTGTGTGTGTGTGTGTGTGTGCAGTGGGCTGTGTTATATCTATGTGTGTGTGTGTGTGTGCAGTGGGCTGTGTTAAATCTATGTGTGTGTGTGTGTGTGTGTGGTGTGTGTGTGCAGTGGGCTGTGTTATATCTATGTGTGTGCGTGTGTGCAGTGGGCTGTGTTATATCTATGTGTGTGTGTGTGTGCAGTGGGCTGTGTTATATCTATGTGTTGTGTGTGTGCAGTGGGCTGTGTTATATCTATGTGTGTGTGTGTGCATTGGGCTGTGTTATATCTATGTGTGTGTGTGTGCAGTGGGCTGTGTTATATCTATGTGTGTGTGTGTGTGTGTGTGTGCAGTGGGCTGTGTTATATCTATGTGTGTGTGTGTGCAGTGGGCTCTGGGCAAGAGCAACCCCAGCGCCCTGAGGGAAACGTCAGTGGAGGTGCCCAACGTCACTTGGCAGGATGTGGGGGGCCTGGACAACGTCAAGAGAGAGCTGCAGGAACTGGTGCAGGTAGGGGGTGGGGGTGGGGGGGATGTGGGGGGCTGGACAACGTCAAGAGGGAGCTGCAG
>CM060322.1:1272332-1277332 GCA_030674155.1 Stramonita haemastoma
CCTTGATGTTTCCCCACCACCCACACACCCTTGATGTTTCCCCACCACCACACACCCCTTGATGTTTCCCCACCACCCAACACCCCACCCCTTGATGTTTCCCCACCACCCATACACCCTTGATGTTTCCCCACCCCACCCCCTTGATGTTTCCCCACCACCCCACATGCCCCACCACACCCATTGATGTTTCCACCCACACCAACACCCCTTGATGTTTCCCACCACCCACACACCCTTGATGTTTCCCACCACCCACACACACCCACCCCTTGATGTTTCCCACCTCACCCACCACCCCACCCCTTGATGTTTCCCCACCACCCACACCCCTTGATGTTTCCCCACCACCCACACACCCCTTGATGTTTCCCCACCACCCATCCACCCCACCCCTTGATGTTTCCCCACCCACACACCCACCTACACCCCCACCCCTTGATGTTTCCCTACACCACCACACACCCTTGATGTTTCCAACCACCCACACACCCTTGATGTTTCCATACCACCCACACACCCCACCCCTTGATGTTTCCCCACCACCCACACACCCTTGATGTTTCCCCACCACCCACACACCCCACCCCTTGATGTTTCCCCACCACCCACACACCCCTTGATGTTTCCCCACCACCCACACACCCCACCCCTTGATGTCCCCCCCCCCCCCTTGAAGGGGTGTTTCCCTGGAGTGGACATCAGTGCTGACTCCACTGCCCTCAGTGAAGGTTGTTGGCAGGAGACTGTCAACCAAAGTCCTGGAGTGCACACACAGAGTAGGCCATGGCACCTTGATAGGTACACATGGATGAAATGTCTATGATATGGGGGGGCTGCTGACAGTGTAATCAATAGTCATCATGGATGTAATGATGTGATCAATAATTATTACTGATGAAATGTAAAGATCAGTAATTATCACGGATGGAGTGTCACGATCAATAATTATCATTGATTAAATGTCTATAGTCAGGGGGGGCTGTTGACCATGTGATCAGTATTTATCATGGATGTAATGATGTGATCAATAATAATCATTGATGAAATGTCATAATCAATAATTATCACTGATGTAATGATGTAATCAATAATGATCATTGATGCAATGTCATGATCAATAATCACCATTGATGCAATGTCATGATCAGGGGGGGGGGGGAAGGGGGGGCTGCTGACCATGTGATAAATAATAATCATGAATGTAATGATGCGATCAATAATGATCATTGATGCAATGTCACGATCAATAATGATCATTGATGCAATGTCACGATCAATAATGATCATGGATGCAATGTCACGATCAATAATGATCATGGATGCAATGTCCGATCATAATGATCATGGATGCAATGTCCGATCAATAATGATCACTGATGCAATGTCAATGTCAGGGGGGGCTGCTGATCGTGTGATCAACCAGCTGCTGACAGAGATGGACGGCATGAGCGCCAAGAAAAACGTTTTTATCATTGGTGCTACCAACAGGGTGTATTTTATAGTGTATTTGTGTATAGTGTAGTGTAGTGTAGTGTAGTGTAGTGTAGTGTAGTGTAGTGTAGTGTGTTAGGGGTAGTGTAGTGTGTGTAGTGTAGCGCCAAGAAAAACGTCTTCATCATCGGTGCTACTAACAGGTGTGTATGTATGTATTATACTATAGTATAGTGTAGTGTAGTGTAGTGTAGTGTAGTGTAGTGTAGTGTAGTGTAGTGTAGTACCAAGAAAATGTCTTCATCATTGGTGCTACCAACTATGCATAAACAGTAAGTCCCCCCTTTTTATGATGAACTAGTGAAGATGATGATAACTATGTATATACAAACAGTAACTCCATGAACTAGTGAAGATGATGATAACTATGTATATATAAACAGTAACTCCATGAACTAGTGAAGATGATAACTATGTATATATAAACAGTAACTCCATGAACTAGTGAAGATGATGATAACTATGTATATATAACGTAACTCCATGAACTAGTGAAGATGATGATAACTATGTATATATAAACAGTAACTCCATGAACTAGTGAAGATGATAACTATGTATATATAAACAGTAACTCCATGAACTAGTGATGATGATAACTATGTATATATAAACAGTAACTCCATGAACTAGTGAAGATGATAACTATGTATATATAAACAGTAACTCCATGAACTAGTGAAGATGATAACTATGTATATATAAACAGTAACTCCATGAACTATGTGATGATGATAACTATGTATATATAAACAGTAATCTCATGAACTAGTGAAGATGATAATATTGTATATATAAACAGTAACTCCATGAACTAGTGAAGATGATAACTATGTATATATAAACAGTAACTCCATGACTCGTGAAGATGATAACTATGTATATATAAACAGTAACTGTGCACTAGTGAAGATGATAACTATGTATATATAAACGTAACTGTGACTAGTGAAGATGATAACTATGTATATATAAACAGTAACGGTGCACTAGTGAAGATGATAACTATGTATATATAAACAGTAACTGTGACTAGTGAAGATGATAACTATGTATATATAAACAGTAACTGTGCACTAGTGAAGATGATAACTATGTATATAACGTATCCTGAACTAGTGATGATGATAACTATGTATATAAACAGTAATCCATGAACTAGTGAAGATGATAACTATGTATATATAAACAGTAACTCCATGAACTAGTGAAGATGATAACTATGTATATATAAACAGTAACTCCATGAACTAGTGATGATGATAACTATGTATATATAAACAGTAACTCCATGAACTAGTGATGATGATAACTATGTATATATAAACAGTAACTCCATGAACTAGTGATGATGATAACTATGTATATATAAACAGTAACTGTGACACTAGTGAAGATGATAACTATGTATATATAAACAGTAACTCATGACTAGTGAAGATGATAACTATGTATATATAAACAGTAACTGTGAACTAGTGAAGATGATAACTATGTATATATAAACAGTAACTGTGACTAGTGAAGATGATAACTATGTATATATAAACAGTAACTGTGACTAGTGAAGATGATAACTATGTATATATAAACAGTAACGTGCACTAGTGAAGATGATAACTATGTATATATAAACAGTAACTTGACTAGTGAGATGATAACTATGTTATATAAACAGTAACTGTGCACTAGTGAGATGATAACTATGTATATATAAACAGTAACTGATAGTGAAGATGATAACTATGTATATATAAACAGTAACTGGCACTAGTGAGATGATAACTATGTATATATAAACAGTAACTGTGCACTAGTGAAGATGATAACTATGTATATATAAACAGTAACTCGTGCACTAGTGAAGATGATAACTATGTATATATAAACAGTAACTCCATGACTAGTGAAGATGATAACTATGTATATATAAACAGTAACTCCATGAACTAGTGAAGATGATAACTATGTATATATAAACAGTAACTTGAACTAGTGAAGATGATAACTATGTTATATAAACAGTAACTCTGACTAGTGAAGATGATAACTATGTATATATAAACAGTAACTTGACTAGTGAAGATGATAACTATGTATATATAAACAGTAACTCCATGAAGATGATAACTATGTATATATAAACAGTAACTGTGCACTAGTGAAGATGATAACTATGTATATATAAACAGTAACTCTGCACTAGTGAAGATGATAACTATGTATATATAAACAGTAACTGTGACTAGTGAAGATGATAACTATGTATATATAAACAGTAACTGTGCACTAGTGAAGATGATAACTATGTATATATAAACAGTAACTGTGCACTAGTGAAGATGATAACTATGTATATATAAACAGTAACTGTGCACTAGTGAAGATGATAACTATGTATATATAAACAGTAACTGTGCACTAGTGAAGATGATAACTATGTATATATAAACAGTAACTGTGCACTAGTGAAGATGATAACTATGTATATATAAACAGTAACTGTGCACTAGTGAAGATGATAACTATGTATATATAAACAGTAACTGTGCACTAGTGAAGATGATAACTATGTATATATAAACAGTAACTGTGCACTAGTGAAGATGATAACTATGTATATATAAACAGTAACTGTGCACTAGTGAAGATGATAACTATGTATATATAAACAGTAACTGTGCACTAGTGAAGATGATAACTATGTATATATAAACAGTAACTGTGCACTAGTGAAGATGATAACTATGTATATATAAACAGTAACTGTGCACTAGTGAAGATGATAACTATGTATATATAAACAGTAACTGACTAGTGAAGATGATAACTATGTATATATAAACAGTAACTGTGCACTAGTGAAGATGATAACTATGTATATATAAACAGTAACTCTGTGCACTAGTGAAGATGATAACTATGTATATATAAACAGTAACTCGTGACTAGTGAAGATGATAACTATGTATATATAAACAGTAACTCCATGTGAACTAGTGATAGATTGATAACTATGTATATATTAAACAGTAACTCGTGCACTAGTGAAGATGATAACTATGTATATTATAAACAGTAATCTGTGCACTAGTGAAGATGATAACTATGTATATATAAACAGTAACTCGATGCACTAGTGAAGATGATAACTATGTATATATAAACAGTAACTATGAACTAGTGAAGATGATAACTATGTATATATAAACAGTAACTGTGCACTAGTGAAGATGATAACTATGTATATATAAACAGTAACTGTGCACTAGTGAAGATGATAACTATGTATATAAAACAGTAACTGTGCACTAGTGAAGATGATAACTATGTATATAATAACAGTAACTGTGCACTAGTGAAGATGATAACTATGTATATATAAACAGTAACTGTGCACTAGTGAAGATGATAACTATGTATATATAAACAGTAACTGTGCACTAGTGAAGATGATAACTATGTATATATAAACAGTAACTCGTGAACTAGTGAAGATGATAACT
>CM060322.1:1282332-1302332 GCA_030674155.1 Stramonita haemastoma
GGGTGTGGAGCTGTTTCTGTTCAGATGTGGATCTGGACTACCTGTCCAAGGTGACTCAGGGCTTCAGTGGTGCCGACCTGACGGAGATCTGTCAGAGGGCCTGCAAGCTGGCCATCCGCATGGCCATCGAGGCCGAGATCCGCTACGAGCGAGAGAGAGCGCAGAACCCTGATGCAGACATGGTGAGGCCTGCCCTGCCCACACACAGGGCTCTGCTTAGTCCCTGCACACTTCATGTATTGTTTGTGTCACAGACATTGAGAAAAGTGGTGCCCAACTAACATGTCCTGTGTGCTTGGTTCTCCTGCTGTCTGTTTCTGGATTATGTCCTTGTTTGTGTCACAGACATTGAGAAAAGTGGTGCCCACACATGTCTGTGCTGTTCTCCTGGAAACTTGATGTCCTTGTTTGTGTCACAGAATAGTTTTAAGTTTGAGAAAAATGGTTCCATGGGGGAGAGTGCAGGGGGTTGTATATTGTGTTTTGTGTTTGTTGATTTCATGTGATTTTTGCATGATTTTTCATGTTTGTGCTCTCTCTCTTCATTCTCTCTCTGTCTCTCTTTCTTGTTGTCTCTGTCTGTCTCTGTCTATGTCTGTCTCTCTTTGTCTCTGTCTGTCTCTGTCTCTCTCTGTCTCTCTCTCTCATTCTCTCTCTGTCTCTCTTTGTCTCTGTCTGTCTCTCTTTGTCTCTGTCTGTCTGTCTGTCTGTGACCCCGTGCCTGAAATCCCCGTTTTATGTTTGTGCTCTGTGCTGTGCTGACCTTTCAGGAGACAGAGGACTATTTATGTTTGTGCTCTGTGCTGTGCTGACCTTTCAGGAGACAGAGGACTATTAATGTTTGTGCTCTGTGCTGTGCTGACCTTTCAGGAGACAGAAGACTATTTATGTTTGTGCTCTGTCTGTGCTGACCTTTCAGGAGACAGAGGACTATTAATGTTTGTGCTCTGTACTGTGCTGACCTTTCAGGAGACAGAAGACTATTTATGTTTGTGCTCTGTACTGTGCTGACCTTTCAGGAGACAGAGGACTATGATGTTTGTGCTCTGTACTGTGCTGACCTTTCAGGAGACAGAAGACTATTTATGTTTGTGCTCTGTACTGTGCTGACCTTTCAGGAGACAGAAGACTATTAATGTTTGTGCTCTGTGCTGTGCTGACCTTTCAGGAGACAGAGGACTGTTAATGTTTGTGCTCTGTGCTGTGCTGACCTTTCAGGAGACAGAGGACTGTTAATGTTTGTGCTGTGCTGCTGACCTTTCAGGAGACAGAGTGAGTGCTTGTCCCTTCAGGACAGGACTGTTATGTTGTGCTGTGCTGCCCTTTCAGGAGACAGAGGACTATGACCCGGTGCCTGAAATCACCCGTGCCCACTTTGAGGAGGCCATGAAGTTTGCACGTCGCTCGGTCAGTGACAACGACATCCGCAAATACGAGATGTTCGCCCAGACCCTGCAACAGAGCCGCAGCTTTGGAGCCAGTTTCAGGTCTGTCTGCCTGTCTGTCTGTCTGTGTCCTGTCTGTCTGTCTGTGTCCTGTCTGTCTCTGTCTGTCTGTCTCCTGTCTGTCTCCTGTCTGTCTGTTTGTCTGTCTCCTGTCTGTCTGTCTGTGTTCTGTCTGTGTTCTGTCTGTCTCCTGTCTGTCTGTCTGTCTGTCTCCTGTCTGTCTGTCTGTCTGTCGGGTCTGTTCTCCTGTCTGTCTGTGTCCTGTCTGTCGGTCTGTCTCCTGTCTGTCTGTGTCCTGTCTGTCTGTCTGTGTCCTGTCTGTCTGTCTGTGTCCTGTCTGTCTGTCTGTGTCCTGTCCTGTCTGTCTGTGTCCTGTCTGTCTCTGTCTGTCTGTCTCCTGTCTGTCTGTGTCCTGTCTGTCTGTCTGTGTCCTGTCTGTCTGTCTGTGTCCTGTCTGTCTCTGTCTGTCTTTCCCGTCTGTCTCCTGTCTGTCTGTCTCCTGTCTATCTCCTGTCTGTCTGCTGTCTGTCTGCTGTCTGCTGTCTGTCTGTCTGCTGTCTGTCTGTCTCTGTCTGTCTATCTGTCTCCTGTCTGTCTGCTGTCTGTCTGTCTGCTGTCCTGTCTCCTGTCTGTCTGTCTCCTGTCTGTCTGTCTCCTGTCTGTCTGTCTCTGTCTGTCTGTCTGCTGTTTGTCTGTCAGTCTGTTTGCCTGTCACAGTCTGAGAGATAGGAACAGATTTGGGGGAGGGGGGGGATAAGATTGAGCAGCGTTCTTCTTTGTGAACAAGGGGCTAACATTTCATGTTTTGTGACCTTAAGTGGTGTTGTTCCCTGTGAATGTTGTACCGACCTTAAGTGGTGTTGTTTCCTGTGAATGTTGTATTGGACTGACCTTAAGTGGTGTTGTTCCCTGTGAATGTTGTACTGACCTTAAGTGGTGCTGTTTCCTGTGAATGTTGTACTGACCTTAAGTGGTGTTTTTTCCTGTGAATGTTGTATTGGACTGACCTTAAGTGGCGTTGTTTCCTGTGAATGTTGTACTGACCTTAAGTGGTGTTGTTTCCTGTGAATGTTGTATTGGACTGACCTTAAGTGGCGTTGTTTCCTGTGAATGTTGTATTGGACTGACCTTAAGTGGTGCTGTTTCCTGTGAATGTTGTACTGACCTTAAGTGGTGTTGTTTCCTGTGAATGTTGTATTGGACTGACCTTAAGTGGCGTTGTTTCCTGTGAATGTTGTATTGGACTGACCTTAAATTGTGTGTTGTTTGTCCTGTGAATGTTGTATTGGACTGACCTTAAGTGGCATCATTCCCTGTGTGAAGGTTCCCTGAGAACCAGTAGCTGATGTTTCATGTTGTATCGTGTTGTCCCTAAGTGACGTCATTCCCTGTGAATGTTGTATTGTGTTGTCCCGAAGTGATCGTGTTGTCCGTACATGGCGTCATTCCCTGTGAATGCTGTATCGTGTGAATGTTGTAGCATGTGAATGTTGTATCGTGTTGTCCCTAAGTGGCATCATTCCCTGTGAATGTTGTAGCGTGTTGTCCCTAAGTGGTGTCATTCCCTGTGAATGTTGTATCGTGTTGTCCCTAAGTGGCGTCATTCCCTGTAAATGTTGTATTGTGTTGTCCCGAAGTGATTGTGTTGTCCCTAAGTGGCATCATTCCCTGTGAGTGTTGTCCCTAAGTGGCATCATTCCCTGTGAGTGTTGTCCTAAGTGGCATCATTCCCTGTGAGTGTTGTCCTAAGTGGCATCATTCCTGTGATGTTGTCCCTAAGTGGCGTCATTCCCTGTGAATGTTGTATGGTGTTGTCCCTAAGTGATGGTTTGTCCTAATGAGTGTGTTGTCCCTAAGTGGCATCATTCCCTGTGAGTGTTGTCCCTAAGTGGCGTCATTCCCTGTGAATGTTGTATGGTGTTGTCCCTAAGTGATGGTGTTGTCCCTAAGTGATGGTGTTGTCCCTAAGTGGATCATTCCTGTGAGTGTTGTCCCTAAGTGGTGTCATTCCTGTGATGTTGTATGTGTTGTCCCTAATGTGGTGTTGTCCCTAAGTGGCATCATTCCCTGTGAGTGTTGTCCCTAAGTGGTGTCATTCCTGTGAATGTGTATGGTGTTGTCCCTAAGTGATGGTGTTGTCCCTAAGTGGCATCATTCCCTGTGAGTGTTGTCCCTAAGTGGCGTCATTCCCTGTGAATGTTGTATGGTGTTGTCCCTAAGTGATGATGTTGTCCCTAAGTGGCATCATTCCCTGTGAGTGTTGTCCCTAAGTGGCGTCATTCCCTGTGGGTGTTGTATGGTGTTGTCCCTAAGTGATGGTGTTGTCCCTAAGTGGCCTCGTTCCCTGTGTGCAGGTTTCCCGGTCAGTCTGGAGGCAGCAGTGGACAGGGCCAGAACCAGGGGGGGTCAGGGGGAGGCAACTTTGGTAATGAGGAAGGAGACGACGACCTGTACAGCTAGAGGAAGGACAGAGAGAGGGAGGGGAGAGGGAGGGGGTGCACAGACAGTGGTGCTTTTGACTGTCTGTGTCGTCTCCCTGGCTGTGGGAGCAGGGATGGAGACAGATCAGCTTTTGAGTTTCTTCTTCTGCTCTCTGCATTGCTTCTGTGGGTGCCTGTGTTTTCACTGATGGAAAGAAAGCAGAGGAATCAGGATGTGATGCAGTGATGTGACAGTGATGAGAATGATGCAGTGATGTGACAGTGATGAGAATGATGCAGTGATGTGACAGTGATTAGAATGATGCAGTAATGTGACAGTGATCAGAATGATGCAGTGATGTGACAGTGATTAGAATGATGCAGTGATGTGACAGTGATCAGAATGATGCAGTGATGTGACAGTGATGAGAATGATGCAGTGATGTGACAGTGATTAGAATGATGCAGTGATGTGACAGTGATTAGAATGATGCAGTGATGTGACAGTGATTAGAATGATGCAGTGATGTGACAGTGATTAGAATGATGCAGTGATGTGACAGTGATTAGAACAGGTGTGATGCAGTGATGTGACAGTGATTAGAATGATGCAGTGATGTGACAGTAATGAGAATGATGCAGTGATGTGACAGTGATGAGAATGATGCAGTGATGTGACAGTGATTAGAACAGGTGTGATGCAGTGATGTGACAGTGATTAGAATGATGCAGTGATGTGACAGTGATGAGAATGATGCAGTGATGTGACAGTGATTAGAACAGGTGTGATGCAGTGATGTGACAGTGATTAGAATGATGCAGTGATGTGACAGTGATTAGAATGATGCAGTGATGTGACAGTGATTAGAATGATGCAGTGATGTGACAGTGATGAGAATGATGCAGTGATGTGACAGTGATTAGAATGATGCAGTGATGTGACAGTGATGAGAATGATGCAGTGATGTGACAGTGATGAGAATGATGCAGTGATGTGACAGTGATTAGAATGATGCAGTGATGTGACAGTGATTAGAATGATGCAGTAATGTGACAGTGATTAGAATGATGCAGTGATGTGACAGTGATTAGAATGATGCAGTGATGTGACAGTGATTAGAATGATGCAGTGATGTGACAGTGATGAGAATGATGCAGTGATGTGACAGTGATTAGAATGATGCAGTGATGTGACAGTGATGAGAATGATGCAGTGATGTGACAGTGATTAGAATGATGCAGTGATGTGACAGTGATTAGAATGATGCAGTGATGTGACAGTGATTAGAATGATGCAGTGATGTGACAGTGATTAGAATGATGCAGTGATGTGACAGTGATGAGAATGATGCAGTGATGTGACAGTGATTAGAACAGGTGTGATGCAGTGATGTGACAGTGATGAGAATGATGCAGTGATGTGACAGTGATCAGAATGATGCAGTGATGTGACAGTGATCAGAATGATGCAGTGATGTGACAGTGATGAGAATGATGCAGTGATGTGACAGTGATTAGAATGATGCAGTGATGTGACAGTGATTAGAATGATGCAGTAATGTGACAGTGATGAGAATGATGCAGTGATGTGACAGTGATGAGAATGATGCAGTGATGTGACAGTGATTAGAACAGGTGTGATGCAGTGATGTGACAGTGATGAGAATGATGTAGTGATGTGACAGTGATTAGAATGATGCAGTGATGTGACAGTGATTAGAATGATGCAGTGATGTGACAGTGATTAGAATGATGCAGTGATGTGACAGTGATTAGAATGATGCAGTGATGTGACAGTGATTAGAACAGGTGTGATGCAGTGATGTGACAGTGATCAGAATGATGCAGTGATGTGACAGTGATGAGAATGATGCAGTGATGTGACAGTGATTAGAATGATGCAGTGATGTGACAGTGATTAGAACAGGTGTGATGCAGTGATGTGACAGTGATCAGAATGATGCAGTGATGTGACAGTGATTGGAGGTGGCTGGAGCAGAAGTGAGCAGTGTTCACACACCTCAGTTTTTTGTGTTTTATTTCTCCTCCATCTACGCAGCAGAGTGTGGGCAGATCTTTCTGCCCTGTGTACAGTGCTGGCCTCTCTTCAGTGCTGGCCTCTCTTCAGTGCTGGCCTCTCTTCAGTGCTGGCCTCTCTTCAGTGCTGGCCTCTCTTCAGCAAGAGGGGTTTCCAGTTTTTCCCACAGCACAGGCTGTTCTCAGTGCCTCACTTGCCCGCCATTTTGACAATCCCGCCCGTCCCGTCCCGTCCCATCCCCCCCCTTCCCCCAAATCCCTTTTTTGTTCTGTAGCTGCCATTGATGTTATAAAAAAAGTGATTCTACATATGCAATATTGTTGATCAACGCGCCATGTTGTGACAAGTGTTTTATAAATCCCATGTCTGGTGTGGAGGCTTGTGGCCATGCTGGTTTCTGTAGCAAGGGAGGGAGGGAGGGGGAGGGGAAAGGAGAGACACAGAGGAGGGGAGGGGGGTGGAAAGTGGTGGTGTGAAGAAGGGGAGGGGAGGCGGATGGAAAGTGGAGGTGTGAAGGGGAGGGGAGGGGAGTTGTGATGGAAAGTGGAGTTGTGATTAAGGGGAGGGGAGTTGTGATGGAAAGTGGAGTTGTGATTAAGGGGAGGGGAGTTGTGATGGAAAGCGGAGTTGTGATTAAGGGGAGTGGGAGTTGTGATGGAAAGGGGAGTTGTGATGAAAGGGGAGGGGAGGGGAGTTGTGATGGAAAGTGGAGGTGGGAAGAAGGGGAGGGAGTTGTGATGGAAAGGGGAGGTGTGAATAAGGGGAGGGGAGTTGTGATGGAAAGTGGAGTTGTGATTAAGGGAGGGGAGTTGTGATGGAAAAGGGTAGGTGTGGAATTAAGGGGAGGGGAGTTGTGATGGAAAGGGGAGGTGTGAATAAGGGGAGGGGAGTTGTTGATGGAAAGGGGAGGTGTGAATAAGGGAGGGGAGGAGTTGTGGTGAGAAAGCGGAGTTGTGATTAAGGGAGGGGAGTTGTGATGGGAAAAGGGAGGTGTGAATAAGGGAGGGAGTTGTGATGGAAAGGGGAGGTGTGAATAAGGGGAGGGTGAGGGGAGTTGTGATGGAAAGGGGAGGTGTGAATAAGGGGAGGGGAGTTGTGATGGAAAGGGGAGGTGTGAAGAAGGGGATGGGAGTTGTGATGGAAAGGGGAGGTGTGAATAAGGGGATGGGAGTTGTGATGGAAAGTGGAGGTGTGAATAAGGGGAGGGGAGGGAGTTGTGATGGAAAGTGGAGGTGTGAATATGGGTTTTTATTTTGTCATTGATGTGTTGTTCGATCTTCTTTCTTTATTTATCTATTTATTCATTTATATCGAGGAGGCACTCTTGTGCTTTTTTTCTTCCAGTCCCCGTGTATATGCAGTTTTGTAAATATTGTCATCTGTTCCACTGGCATACAATGGCCTACTCTTACGAAAAGCGGAACAGGATTTTACGTGTGCGCAAGATGTTCTGCGTGTGCCATCGGAAAGACTTTTGGGGAGAGTGGAGTTTTTACATAAAGAAAGAATTTACTTGGTTTTTTGCTATTTGTGGGTCAAAGAAATTGTTTGGTTTTTGTCTGTGTGTTGAATAATTTGTGCTGGGGTATTTTCTGTTTGTTTTGTGTGTGTTGTTTTATGATCATTCAAGTGTTTGTTTTTTATGTCAATTTGTTATGGTGAAGAAAAGTAAACTGTTCAGAAGTTGAAAAGTGACTTTGGTGTAATTTGGGTTAGGGTGGTGGTAGGGGTTTATCACTTGTTTACTTTTTGGAGGGGAGGGGGGTCTACGTTGTTGTTGTTGATGTTGTTCAAATACTCAGAACTTTGCCATCCTTTTCTGCATTGTACTTTTGTCATGCTTGAAAACTGCAATCTCTCACTTAAAAAGAAAAGGTAGTACGTTTGTTTTGGTGCTTTTTGTTTGTTTCAGTTTTTTTGGTTGTTTTTTGTTTAGTTTTTTATGGGGTACTTGCTAATCAGATTGTGTAACATCTGTTGTTACAGTGTAGCGAGCAAGACAGGCTGCCAGTCTGTTGTTGGGGGACAGTGGCTGCCTGGCTGTGTGCTTGATTCAGGCACTGTTCCATTACAACACAGTGTGGTCAACAGCTAGTGGTGAAGGAAGAAACAGTCAGGCTGCCTGGCTGTGTGCTGATTACAGGCACTGTTGGCCACAGCCTGTGATGAAGGAAGAAACAGTCAGGGATGCCCATGTCTGTTCTGGAGCATTCACTGGCAGTCATCAGCAAATCATCTGTGTTGATTTTGAATCTAATGCTGTGAATATTTGATGTTTCAAAGAGCTGTTTAAATACACACAGACAGACAGACATACACAGAGACAGATAGACACACACTAGATAACATTTATTTATTTACTTTATTTATTTATTCATTAATTATTCAAGGATAATGGAATAAGCACTCATGTGCTTTTTTTTCATCCAGTCCTGTGTGTATGCATTTTGTAAATCTTGTCATCTGTCACAGGCACAGTGTATGTGTGTGTGTTGTTGTGTTGTGTGTGTGTGTGTGTGTGTGTATGTGTGTGTAGATAAGATATAAATGTAGTATCTGATCTATACAGTCTGTCTGTCTGTCTGTCTGTCTGTCTGTCTGTCTGTCTGTCTGTTTGTCTATCATATATTGCATTTTAGAAGAAAAATGCAAAAGTGTCTTCTGTTCAATCATTGCATAAAATTCTGCTCACGTTTGATGATTGTGTGGTTACAAGAAGGATTGTTCAGTATAGCAAGGGGGGGGTTGTGTGGTGGGGGGGGGGATCAGTGTGTGTCGGGAGATGCAAGAGGGATTGTTTTGTGGAGAACTTGTGGATCATGGATTTTTGTGTTTTTTGTTGTTGTGGTCTTGATTTTAACATCTTCACTTTTTGTGTTGTTTTGTTATTGTTTGTAATTCTTGTTTTGTGGTTGTTTGTTATTGTTTGTAAATTCTTGTTTTGTGTTGTTTTGTTATTGTTTGTAATTCTAGTTTTGTGTTGTTTGTTATTGTTTGTATTCTTGTTTTGTGTGTTATTGTTTGTAATTCTTGTTTTGTTTTGTTATTGTTTGTAATTCTTGTTTTGTGTTGTTTTGTTATGTTTGTAATTCTTGTTTTGTGTTGTTTTGTTATTGTTTGTAATTCTTGTTTTGTGTTGTTTTGTTATTGTTTGTAATTCTTGGTTTGTGTTGTTTTGTTATTGTTTGTAATTCTTGTTTTGTGTTGTTTTGTTATTGTTTGTAATTCTTGTTTTGTGTTGTTTTGTCATTGTTTGTAATTCTTTCTACACAGGAAACGGGGACATCTTTGGGAGGATGCAGGGGTGGGGGGGGGGGGGGGGGGGGGGGGGGGAGTGTACCGAAAGCTTTGTCATCCTGACTGTCGAGCTCCTTGTTGTACACAAGGTGTGGATTACAGCACTGACAGTCATGTCAATCCACTGGTTTGGAACAAGAAATAATAAAACAGTATTAAAAACAACAGAAGAGAACAGTGTTTTCAGTGGCTCAGTTTGGCTGGTGGCAGTGATGCCATGTTTCTGTTTCTGTTCCTGCTGTCTTTCATTCTCCTCGAAAAAAGAAAAGAAAAGAAAAGAAAGAAGAAAATTGATTGTATTTTTAGAAGTCAGAAAAAGCAAAGCATAACACATGAAGAAAAGAAAAACAAAAATATCAGTATGATGTGTCATAGAGAAAAGGGAGAACTACCTACCACTGTGTTCAGTACTAGAGAAGAGAAGCTGAGGTCTCTGATGCCTCGCTCCCCTACGACCACATAGGTTATGGGACACCTTTACCTTTTTACCGAGTGCAAGATGTTCTGCCTGCGTTCGCACACAGGGACTTGAATTGGTTTATAGTACTTTTGGGGGAGAGGAGTCAGTACTGATATTATTATCTCCAGGAGAAAAGGTCCCTTGAATGGGCGTCTCGATAGTAATATCTCTCAGCATCTCGGACAGAGATCACTAAACAAGGTGGAAGTAAAAACCAGAACTAAATATTGTCATCGGTCCTATGAAGAGCTCCTGACTTAGTGAAAAGACTCAAACTGAAGGGGTACAGGCATGTCACACGATCACCTGGACTGGCCAAGACCGTCTTACAGGGAACAGTAAGGGGAGGAGAGGAAGAGGCAGACAGAGGACACGATGGGAAGACAACATCAGAGTGGACAGGCCCTGGGTGGAACGACACACTGCGGAAAGCGGAGATCCGCGTGGGGTGGAGGAAGCTGGCTGCAAAATTTGGAGTGGTGCTCCCAACGGTCAGCCAGCAAATACACCAACCAGCCTAATGCATTTAGACTGTTTGCTCCTAGGACTTAATAATCCTAATATCAAATACAGATTTAGCTTTATATTTATATAAAGCCTTTAAAATAAGAGATATCAATTTGTCGCACGGTCGTAAGATTGTTTTTCTTGTGGCTTTGTTTGCATTTGCTTGTCACCGCTGTACTTTCCGTGTATTGCTGTCGTTATTCAGTGAACTGATCAGCAACCCCCTTCATGCCAAGGGCCTTTTAGAAAATAATGTATACATTCTGTCAGAGTTCAGAGTTGCAGAGCTCTCTCTCTCTCTCTCTCTCTCTCTCTCTCTCTCTCTCTCTCTCTCTCTCTCTCTCTCTCTCTCTCTCTCTCTCTCTCTCTCTCTCTCTCTCTCTGTTTTCTGTCTTCTGTGTTCTGTCTATCTGTCTGTCTGTCTGTCTGTCTGTCTGTCTGTCTGTGTGTCTCTATGTCTGTGTCTCTCTGTCTGTCTGTCTGTCTGTGGCCTCCTCCACACCCCCCTTCCTCGCCTTTCCTCTCTGCCCCACATTGATTAGAAAATCCCCATGCAGTCATTCTCTTCTAGTCCATTACCCTCCCACCCCCTCCTCCATCACCCCCCCCCCATTCTCCCTGTTATCACTACCTGCACACATACCCACACCTTTATCCCCCCCCCCCTCTCTCCTTCCACATCTTTCCATTCATCCTCTTCCCCTCATAATTCTTTTTACACCCCCTCCTCCCCCTCCATTCCTCTACTTCCACCCCACTCCCCATGATCTCTGCACTCTGTGTGGTGTCCTTAAGTGAGTCTCATGTCGTTAAATGGTACAGACGTTCAACTGCACAAACCCGGTCCGTAAGTAAGCAGAGACTAGTTTAAAACTGTTTAGCACATTGTCTCAATATACAGACAGATGTCAACAAGACCCAAAATAACGCTGTAAAAGATAGTAACATCAAAACTGGCTGTAAAAAGATAGAAGACATCAAAACTGGGCTTGTTAAAAAGAAAGATAGAGACATCAAAACTGGGCTGTAAAAAGATAGAAGACATCAAAACTGGGCTGTAAAAGATGAAGACATCAAAACTGGGCTGTAAAAAGATAGTAGACATCAAAACTGGGCTGTAAAAAGATAGAAGACATCAAAACTGGGCTGTAAAAGATAGTAGACATCAAAACTGGGCTGTAAAAAGATAGTAGACATCAAAACTGGGCTGTAAAAAGATAGTAGACATCAAAACTGGGCTGTAAAAAGATAGTAGACATCAAAACTGGGCTGTAAAAAGATAGAAGACATCAAAACTGGGCTGTAAAAAGATAGTAGACATCAAAACTGGGCTGTAAAAAGATAGTAGACATCAAAACTGGGCTGTAAAAAGATAGTAGACATCAAAACTGGGCTGTAAAAAGATAGAAGACATCAAAACTGGGCTGTAAAAAGATAGAAGACATCAAAACTGGCTGTAAAAAGATGCTAGACATCAAAACTGGGCTGTAAAAAGATGCTAGACATCAAAACTGGCTGTAAAAAGATGCTAGACATCAAAACTGGGCTGTAAAAAGATAGTAGACATCAAAACTGGGCTGTAAAAAGATGCTGGACATAAAAAAGCAGTGGAGAATGCCAACACTAAAGTACTCCCGAACTTCACTAGAAAAAATCCGGGGACTGGATTGAAGAGGGAGTCTGACGTGCTGTGGAGACGCCGGAGTGAGTCAGCAGAAACAGCATCCCCACCTTCTGGGAATTCACTCCCCATAAATCGGAAATCTCCCCCGGAACCTAAATATAATCACAACAACTGGAAATTCTGCGCTAGGATTTCCATCTTTTCTATCCCTCTCTTTATTTCTGCCCTGTCATTGCATTGTTTCCTTTCATCCTGTCACCCCCCTTCTTGACTGTCTTCTGCCTTTTCCCGCCAGTCAGACTTCAAGAGAACAATTCTCTCCCATGCTGTAATCGGATACGCTGGGCCTGGCTTGTCAGGCGCTTAACGGCAGCGCAAGGCTCTTTCGCTCACATGTATGACAGACAGCCCTAGCTGCTGACAGCGTTTGCAGGAAGACACTGACAGAGAGGGGAAGCGTCACACCGGGAATGGTCTGTCTGGCTGTGTGCAGGAAGACACTGACAGAGAGGGGAAGTGTCACACCGGGAATGGTCTGTCTGGCTGTGTGCAGGAAGACACTGACAGAGAGGGGAAGCGTCACACCGGGAATGGTCTGTCTGGCTGTGTGCAGAAAGCATGACAGAGAGGGAAGTGTCACACCGGGAATGGTCTGTCTGGCTGTGTGCAGGAAGACACTGACAGAGGGGAAGTGTCACACGGGAATGGTCTGTTGCTGTGTGCAGAAGACACCCCGGGAATGGTCTGTCTGGCTGTGTGCAGGAAGACACTGACAGAGAGGGGAAGTGTCACACCGGGAATGGTCTGTCTGGCTGTGTGCAGGGGGAGAAGGACGCCTTTCAAACGGAGGGTCTTCAGCTCGGACTCCACAGACCTGCACAGCACTCCCCTCCACACACGAGGTGTTCGCACCGGGAGGAGCAGCTCTGAGCTCTGTCCAGCCTGACCACTTGAGGGCAACACCCACTTAGCGACACCACACACGTGGGACACGGGAGAGGAGGGAGGGGGTGGGACGGAGGAGGAGGGGGGAAGAAGGGGAGGTTGAGTCACTGTTGGCGGCAAATTATCGATTAATGAAGCAGTTAATTGATCTTGCGTCACCACGCGGACTGGAACCAATCACTCCGGCCTCAGGGGGCAGGCCGCTACAGCGCTGAGGCAGAGATGACTGGCTGACTGACTGCAGAGATGACTGACTGACTGACTGCAGAGATGACTGACTGACTGACTGCAGAGATGACTGACTGACTGACTGCAGAGATGACTGACTGACTGCAGAGATGACTGACTGACTGACTGCAGAGATGGACTGACTGACTGACTGCAGAGATGACTGACTGACTGACTGCAGAGATGACTGGCTGACTGACTGCAGAGATGACTGATGACTGACTGCAGAGATGACTGACCGATGACTGCAGAGATGACTGACTGACTGACTGCAGAGATGACTGACTGACTGACTGCAGAGATGACTGACTGACTGACTGCAGAGATGACCTGACTGACTGACTGCAGAGATGACTGACTGACTGACTGCAGAGATGACTGACTGACTGACTGCAGAGATGACTGACTGACTGACTGACTGCAGAGATGACTGACTGACTGACTGCAGAGATGACTGACTGACTGCAGAGATGACTGACTGACTGCAGAGATGACTGACTGACTGCAGAGATGATGACTGACTGACTGACTGCAGAGATGACTGACTGACTGACTGCGAGATGACTGACTGACTGACTGCAGAGATGACTGACTGACTGACTGCAGAGATGACTGACTGACTGACTGCAGAGCTGACTGACTGACTGACTGCAGAGATGACTGACTGACTGCAGAGATGACTGACTGACTGCAGAGATGACTGACTGACTGACTGCAGAGATGACTGACTGACTGACTGCAGAGATGACTGACTGACTGACTGCAGAGATGACTGACTGACTGACTGACTGCAGAGATGACTGACTGACTGCAGAGATGACTGACTGACTGACTGCAGAGATGATGACTGACTGACTGCAGATGACTGACTGACTGACTGACTGACTGCAGAGCTGAGACTGACTGACTGCAGAGATGATGACTGACTGACTGCAGAGATGACTGACTGACTGACTGCAGATGATGACTGACTGACTGCAGAGCTGACTGACTGCAGAGCTGACCTGACTGCAGAGCTGACTGACTGACTGACTGCAGAGATGACTGACTGCAGAGTGACTGACTGCAGAGCTGACTGACTGCAGAGATGACGACTGACTGCAGAGATGACTGACTGACTGCAGAGCTGACTGACTGCAAGATGATGACTGACTGCAGAGATGACTGACTGCAGAGATGACTGACTGCAGAGATGACTGACTGAGTGCAGAGATGAATGACTGCAGAGATGAACTGACTGCAGAGATGACTGACTGCAGAGATGACTGACTGCAGAGATGACTGATGCAGAGATGACTGACTGAGTGCAGAGATGATGACTGCAGAGCTGACTGATGAGAGATGACTGACTGCAGAGATGACTGACTGCAGAGATGACTGACTGAGTGCAGAGATGATGACTGCAGGATAATGACTGCAGAGATGACTGACTGCAGAGATTATTATAGAGATGGCTGACTGCAGAGCTGACTGACCGCAGAGTGACTGACTGCAAGATACTGACTGACGCAGAGATGCGACCTGACTGCAGAGAGTGACTGACTGACTGCAGAGATGACTGACTGCAGAGATGACTGACTGACCATGCATGAGAGAGATGACTGACTGACAGCAGAGATGACCCGACTGCAGATGATGCTGACTGCAGAGATGGCTGACTGCAGAGATGACTGACTGCAGAGATGACTGACTGCAGAGATGACTGACTGACTGCAGAGATGACTGACTGCAGAGATTATTACAGAGATGGCTGACTGCAGAGATGACTGACTGCAGAGATGACTGACTGACTGCAGAGATGACTGACTGCAGAGATTATTACAGAGATGGCTGACTGCAGAGATGACTGCAGAGGCCCTGACACCAGGAAGTGTTGAGCTGATCCTTTGATTCCAGATTAATTCTCCGGAACTTGACATGAAGGGGATTCAGCCATGAGAGGAGCTGGAAAGGACATGGCATCACTCTTTCTCAGACACTAAAGTGAAGAAAAATCATGTTGGCATGAAAGCAACCATGAGAGGAGCTGGAAAGGACATGGCATCACTCTTTCTCAGTAGAAAATCATTGCATGAAAGACATGAGAGGAGTGAAAGGACATGCATCACTTTCAGACATAAGTGATGAAAAATCATTGGCATGAGCAACCATGAGGGACATGGCATCACTTTCTCAGACACTAAAGTGAAGAAAAATCATGTTGGCATGAAAACAAAACTGCAGGTGGCCGAAAGTAGGAGAAGGTTTAGCCACACGCTGAACGAGTCTTGGACATGAGGGGAAGGGGGGTAGGAGAGAATGAGGGTGTAGGGGAGGGGGAGATGAGGGGCTGTGCAGGGGGGAGGGGGGATCCTGAGAGTGGTGGGGGATTTGGCGTGTCCCCGATATATAGCGTGTGGTTCAGGGCAGAGCGATCAGTGGCGAGGAGGGGTTGGGGCGGCCGATGTGAATTAGTTGTAAATTGCGTGTCAAAACTTGCAGGCTGGCGCCAAGCGCTGTGAGATTGCCTGATAGAAACAGGCCGTTAATATGAGGGGGTTGTGTTGAGAGAGAGAGAGAGGGTGAGAGAGAGGAGAGAGAGAGGAGAGAGAGAGAGAGAGAGAGAGAGAGAGAGAGAGAGAGAGAGACAGAGACGAGAGACAGAGGACAGAGACGAGGACAGAGAGAGACAAGAGAGACAGGAGGAGACAGAGACAGAGAGAGAGAGAGAGAGAGAGAGAGAGAGGAGAGAGGAGAGAGAGAGAGAGAGAGGAGGAGAGGAGAGAGAGAGAGGGAGAGAGAGAGAGAGAGATTGTTTCATACCAATCAATGTCTATGGACATCTGATAGTTCTAAGCCTTGTGTCTTCTTCCTCAGGTTTACACCCAGTCCTGTCTAGTTCACCCTTTGTCTCCATCACCAGTCAGTGTCTCATGACCAACCTCTGCTATCATGCTCCTCTAGTTCACCCCTCAAAGTGCCTGGCGACATGACGAGCTGAATTACTCTCTTTGGAAAGGAAATCAAAGGCTTTTTTCTCCACATCTCCTGGCAGGACCACAGAACCAAGGAGTCAGTGTGGCCAGAGGTGATCCTGAAAGCTGGGCCACAGGAACAACAGTCAGTGTGGCCACAGGAACAACAGTCAGTGTGGCCACAGGAACAACAGTCAGTGTGGCCAGAGGGGATCCTGAAAGCTGGGCCACAGGAACAACAGTCAGTGTGGCCACAGGAACAACAGTCAGCGTGGCCACAGGAACAACAGTCAGTGTGGCCACAGGAACAACAGTCAGTGTGGCCACAGGAACAACAGTCAGTGTGGCCACAAGAACAACAGTCAGTGTGGCCACAGGAACAACAGTCAGTGTGGCCACAGGAACAACAGTCAGTGTGGCCACAGGAACAACAGTCAGTGTGGCCACAGGAACAACAGTCAGTGTGGCCAGAGGGGATCCTGAAAGCTGGGCCACAGGAACAAAAACCTGTTTGGTGTAAGGAGGGGGAGGCTGGCGTGGTTTGGTCACGTCACCTGACGTCATAACTCTCGGCCAGTTGAGGGAGGAAGACAGATGAAGAGGTGGCTGATGCAGACAGATGAAGAGGTGGCTGATGCAGACAGATGAAGAGGTGGCTGATGCAGACAGATGAAGAGGTGGCTGATGCAGACAGATGAAGAGGTGGCTGATGCAGACAGATGAAGAGGTGGCTGATGCAGACAGGTGAAGAGGTGGCTGATGCAGACAGATGAAGAGGTGGCTGATGCAGACAGATGAAGAGGTGGCTGATGCAGACAGATGAAGAGGTGGCTGATGCAGACAGATGAAGAGGTGGCTGATGCAGACAGATGAGAGGTGGCTGATGCAGACAGATGAAGAGGTGGCTGATGCAGACAGATGAAGAGGTGGCTGATGCAGACAGACCACCAAAGATCAGATCTGACCTGATATGGCTGTGGTGCTGCCACAGGCTGCAGGAAGCTAGACTGTCACATTGACCGTTGCTATGGACTGTCACATTACCGTTGCTATGGACTGTCACATTTACCGTTGCTATGTACTGTCACATTGACCGTTGCTATGTACTGTCACATTGACCGTTGCTATGTACTGTCCCATTTACCGTTGCTATGGACTGTCACATTACCGTTGCTATGTACTGTCCCATTTACCGTTGCTATGTACTGTCCCATTTACCGTTGCTATGTACTGTCCCATTGACCGTTGCTATGTACTGTCCCATTTACCGTTGCTATGTACTGTCCCATTGACCGTTGCTATGTACTGTCACATTGACCGTTGCTATGTACTGTCACATTGACCGTTGCTATGCACTGTCACATTGACCGTTGCTATGTACTGTCCATTTACCGTTGCTAGTACTGTCACATTGACCGTTGCTATGTACTGTCACATTGACCGTGCTATGTACTGTCCATTGACCGTTGCTATGTACTGTCACATTGACCGTTGCTATGTACTGTCACATTGACCGTTGCTATGTACTGTCACATTGACCGTTGCTATGTACTGTCCCATTTACCGTTGCTATGTACTGTCCCATTGACCGTTGCTATGTACTGTCACACTGACCGTTGCTATGTACTGTCCCATTTACCGTTGCTATGTACTGTCCCATTTACGTTGCTATGTACTGTCCCATTTACGTTGCTATGTACTGTCACATTGACCGTTGCTATGTACTGTCCCATTTACCGTTGCTATGCACTGTCACATTGACCGTTGCTATGTACTGTCACATTGACCGTTGCTATGTACTGTCCCATTGACCGTTGCTATGTACTGTCCCATTGACCGTTGCTATGTACTGTCACATTGACCGTTGCTATGTACTGTCACATTGACCGTTGCTATGTACTGTCACATTGACCGTTGCTATGTACTGTCACATTACCGTTGCTATGTACTGTCACATTACCGTTGCTATGTACACAGTTCACACCCAAAATCACAATCCGCCTTGGCTCTTTCTTCCCAGTTTGAGGGGAAAATGGAAGTGAACGTCGAACTTTGGGAGGGAGACTGAAGCAATGGGACCTGTGTGCTTAAGGACTTGTGCACGGCAAAGGGATCCAGAATTGAACACCGGAAAGCGGGGAGTGGAGGATCTCACGACTGTCCCTGGCAAAGTGGCAGGCTCATCCAGGGTCCGAGTCGGTATTGGCGCCCATGGTCAGGAGAAAACGGTCGCACACACACAACTCAGGTGAACTCAGAGCAGGAAGAACGACAAAGAAAACAAGAGAAAATACTGTCATGGAGAACACGATAGAAATGCATCAGTCACTTGGGCAATTTGAATTTTATTTCCGGAGTGTATACAGACAAAACAGACAGACGTGTACAGACGTCTCAACCACTAACCTAACTAAACAGACCGACGTGTAGTGGAGGACAGAGTGCTCATTTCCTGAACAGTTTGGGGGCTGATGTCAATGAGCTGCTCAGGGAGTGTCAAAGCTTGCAGCGCTGGTGCCAAGTGCTTTGAGATTGGCTGGTGTGTGTGTGTGTGTGTGTGTGTGTGTGTGTGTGTGTGTGTGTGTGTGTGTGTGTGTGTGTGTGTGTGTGTGTGTGTGTGTGTGTGGTGGGAGAGAGAGAGAGGAGAGAGAGAGAGAGAGAGAGAGAGAGAGAGAGAGAGAGAGAGAGAGAGAGAGAGAGAGAGAGAGAGAGAGAGAGAGAGAGAGAGAGAGGTTGCAGATTGCAGTGAAGTGATGTTGTCGTTAATTCTATTCATTATCGCTAAGGTGTCAGCTTCAAACCGCGGCTTTTTGTCTCCCTTTTGTGATTCACACATTTTGTCACATAAAAAAAAAGAAAAAAAGAACAGAGTTTATTCATTTTTTATACTGTTAGGAGCTGCAGTATTTGTTTTTAAAGGGAATCTCCTCTGTTCTCTCTTCTAGCTCTCCAGTGGCCATGAGGGCACTGCACTGAATTTCCCAGGCCGCGTGGTGGAGCCAGAGGCATGAAGCATGCTGGGTGTGTGTACGTTTTGTAACCCACTACCGCTGACGTAATTAACAGGATCTGAAGCATGCGTATTTGATCTTCTAAAAGCATATGAACATGGAGGGAAAGGGAATTAAGGCACTGGCAGGTCTGCACTTTCTGTTGATCCAGGCACTCCTAAAAATCCCATTCTTTCATTCAGCAGACACAGCTGAGGAGATTCAAACCAAGAACTCTGTGGACACGTGGGGTGGAAGTGAAGGGAGTTATCCACTCAGCAATAGTGTGTGTCGTGATGACTTCATCCCGAAGTCGGAATGTGGCTGCTTTAATGGTGGGTAAAAACAGTGGCATCAGTCCAATCTTACCATTGGAGAAGCTCGTAGTTATGGCTGAGGAACGAAAAAAAACTTGATAAAAAGGGGAAAGTGAATGTTCATCTAATCATAGGTATGACCAAGAACTAAAATAGACTGATGAAAAGAGCAAAGATGGCTGATCCTTCATCTAATCATAGGTATGACCGAGAACTAAAAATAGATGATGAAAAAAGTAAAGATGGCTGATCCTTCATCTGATCATAGGTATGACCGAGAACTAAAAATAGATGATGAAAAAAGTAAAGATGGCTGATCCTTCATCTAATCATAGGTATGATCGAGAACTAAAAATAGATGATGAAGAAAGTAAAGATGGCTGATCCTTCATCTAATCATAGGTATGACCGAGAACTAAAAATAGATGATGAAAAAAGTAAAGATGGCTGATTCTTCATCTAATCATAGGTATGACCGAGAACTAAAATAGATGATGAAAAAAGTAAAGATGGCTGATCCTTCATCTATCATAGGTATGACCGAGAACTAAAAATAGATGATGAAAAGTAAAGATGGCTGATCCTTCATCTGATCATAGGTATGACCGAGAACTAAAATAGATGATGAAAAAAGTAAAGATGGCTGATCCTTCATCTGATCCAGCAACTCAGGACTAGTTCCTGTCACTGCCGAGTTTCCAGCACAGGGCTGTGAGTACTGAGCCATAAAGATTTGAACCCTCCAGCTGATCCACGGGGCTAAGGGTGACCCAGA
>CM060322.1:1307332-1314832 GCA_030674155.1 Stramonita haemastoma
TTTTTGGGATTTGATACGTAGATGTGATCAATTATTGTGCTTGAATTTGGTGTGACTCTCGTGGGTAAACTAACTAGTTGGTGAAGGTTGAATGAATTAGTAATTTGCGTCCATATATTATTTACTTTTGTTAAATCAATATTAAAATCACCTAGTAGTATTACTTCCCTGGATTCTAATAGAACTACATTCATCATTTCGTCAAACTTGTCTATCCAATTTTTTCTTTCTGCTGGATTCCTATAGCAGAATCCCATTGCAATAGGTGGTGAACCTTTCATGGAGATTTCAAACCAGACAGATTCTACATCACAATGTTCAAGATGAATGAGACGCTTGAATGTTATAGATTCACTAATGTATATGATGATTCCTGTTTCTTTTTGCCTTTGTGGATCCTTTCGTATGATTTTATATCCTGGGATATATAAATCAGTGTCTACTATGTGTTTCGAGAGTCTTGATTCAGATAGCCCTAGTATGTGAAATGGTTTGCCATGGTTTCTAATAAGTGTTGATATGTCTTCAATTTTATTGACTGCATGATTTATATTTAAGTGACAAATTCGTAGGCCTTCCTTAGAGGGCCACGTGTTGTGTCTTGAATGCATCAGTTGTGTTGGTTTTTGCTGGAGATGTGATAATGTGTCCTAAGACAAGAAAAGGTGAAAATCAATTAGAGATGAATAGGAATAAAGGGTAGTGGGCACTCAATAGGGGTAAGGATGAAAGTAAGAAAAAAAGTGAAAAAACTAGACTGATTTTAGTTGCTCGATGTGATAATGTGTGTAAAAAACTGGAAGGTGACAATCAATGAGAGATAATTAGGAATAAAGGGGAGTGGGCACTCAATAGGAGGAAGGATGAAATGTAGGAAAGAAATGGGGAAAAAGAAAAAAGACTGCTTTCAAGTTGCTCAGAAAAATACACCAACAGTGTATATAAATATAGATCTATAACCCAATCCAACCAACAACAATGTAATGTAGCAACAGGAAGGGTGAAAAATCTATTTTATATGGAATAAAGGGGATGTGAGTGGGGCACTCAATTAGGGGTATGATGTAATGTAAGAAGAAAAAAAAAATCAATAGTTACTCAGAGACACACAGACACAATCAAACTAACAACAATATAAAATGGCCAATATAAGAGACAAAAACAAACAAAACAAGACAAAAACAAAAAGAAAATGTGTATGAGCTGTGGGTGGTCCAATAATACACACACTTCTGAAGGTGACTTATTCGTTTCACTGGTGATGTGGTGATAAATGTCACAAGATGTCGATTATCACGCACTCTACAGTTGGGTGAATCACCGATGCCCAATCACCAAGTTGAACACACTTTGTCCAGTGACTGTCAAGGTCCCTCAGCAACAATTAGGGAGAATTCCTCCTAGTGCTCACATTCACAATGTTTCTGCTTGCGTTGTTGCACACGAATGAATGTCTTTGCAAGAACGAAGATAATTTGGAGCACTGGGAGAGTGATTCATACACAGGTGTGTATGCACACAAGTCTGTTCAATGTCACAACCCGAAAACAGCGATTGATCAGTAGTAACTGGCACAGCACACATAAACCAGACGGTCTGATCCCTCCTGGGATGGAGATTGCAATGTCCTTGACAGGCATCCTTCACCATTATAAGTCAAAAACAAAACAAAAAACCCCACATTAATCAATAGGCTAACATTAAATCAACTCTCAGAAGGAACACCCACCCACACACACACACATACGCACACACTCAAGGGGGAACAATTAGCTGAGCAGAGTTTTCACAAGAGGCCCAGATAACAGAGGAACAGAAATTTCACAAGAGGCCCAGATAAATAAAACAGTAACAAGAATTAACAGGATGTACAGTAAACCATACAACAATTTAAGGAGATACCACAAGACAAATGAAAGCAAGAGCCTTTCCCCCCAGGAAAAAAATTAAACAAACAAACAACAGCAAAAAAACTACTTAAGCAAGAACAAACAGCAACAAACAAACAAACAAACAAAAACAAAGAACAACAACAAAGAAACAAAACAAAAGAAAAAACAAACACACACACACACACACGTGCACACACACACACACACACACACACACACACACACACACACACACACACACACACACACACACACACACAAATCAACCAACCAACCAACCAAACAAACAACCCCCCCCCCCCACACACAAACAAAACAAAAACAAAACAACAACAACAACAAAAAAACAAACAAACAAACAAACAAAACAAAAAACAACAACAAAAAACACACCCAAACCAACCAAACCAAACAGAAAACAAAACACACACACACACACACACACACACACACACACACACACACACATACAAATCAAGAAGCAGAAACAACCCCCCCCCCCCCCAACAACAAAAAGTATAAAAACAAAAACAAAAACAAAAAAAACAAAACAAAAACAAAAATCGCACAAG
Source organism: Stramonita haemastoma (assembly GCA_030674155.1). Classification (NCBI taxonomy): domain Eukaryota; kingdom Metazoa; phylum Mollusca; class Gastropoda; order Neogastropoda; family Muricidae; genus Stramonita; species Stramonita haemastoma. Next base: position 1,309,797 of record CM060322.1, read on the forward strand.
GACAACAACGCTCTAATAAATACAAAAAACAACAATCAAAAAATAAAATGAAATAAAAATAAATAAAGAAATAGAAACCCAACTCCCCCCAAAAAAACAACAAACAAACAAAACAAACAACAACAACAACAACACAAATCGCCCAACAACAACAAACAGAAAACAGAGAGAAAGCAATAATAACTGAACCAAACCAGAATAAAACAAACAAAGCAAAATGAAATTGAATGAAAATCAAAAAATCAGATTGTAAGAAGTCAACAAGAGGAATGAATACAATCCACACACACTTCCAAAGAGGCGACATGGTGAGAAGGGGTGTCAACAGCAATTTTCTCCTCTCTCTCTCTCTCTCTCTCTCTCTCTCTCCTCTCTCTCTCTCTCTCTCTCCTCTCTCTCTCTCTCTCTCTCTCTCTCTCTCTCTCTCTCTCTCCTCTCTCTCTCTCTCTCTCTCTCTCTCTCTCTCTCTCTCTCTCTCTCATGTTGCATCTCCATCTCTCAGCCCATCTCTATGCCGTGTTTTGTCCAGCAAGTGCATCTAGGCAACAGCAAAGAAAGAAACAGCACAAAGAGAGAGAGAGAGAGAGAGAGAGAGAGAGAGAGAGAGAGAGAGAGAGAGAGAGAGAGAGAGAGAGAGAGAGAGAGAGAGAGAGAGAGAGAGAGAAGAGAGAGAGAGAGAGAAGATGTCTTGTTCACATTTACATGTTTGCCTTTCTCTTTCTGTTCAGTCTCCGACTCTCTGTTCTTTCTCTCAGTCTGTCTCTGTTCTTTCTCTCAGTCTGTCTCTGTTCTTTCTCTCTGTCTGTCTCTGTTCTTTCTCTCTGCCTGTCTCTGTTCTTTCTCTGTCTGTCTCTGTTCTTTCTCTCTGCCTGTCTCTGTTCTTTCTCTCTGCCTGTCTCAGTTCTTTCTCTCTGCCTGTCTCAGTTCTTTCTCTGTCTGTCTCTGTTCTTTTTCTCTTTCTGTCTCTGTTCTTTCTCTCAGTCTGTCTCTGTTTTCTCAACAACAGCAAAGCTCCAAGTCCTGTGACCAGCTCTAGTAGTGACGTCATCACTGGAGCCTGCTATGTCCAAAAGCGGAAGCGGTTTCCCCGTTCAGTTCCGCCATGTTCAATGTGGACACCGGAACTGGAACCAGAACAATCATCGGCAACCACTAGTCAATACTGCGCAGGTGCAGTGAGGAACTGACGTGTTTTTTTCTCCCATTTTTTATGTTAAGGTTTCTTTTCCCCTCTTCTTCTTAGCAGGCTGACTGGGATGGTTTTTGAGGTAGTTTTTTGTCTGGTTCTTGCAGTGGAAGATGTGCAGTAATTGCAGCAGTGGTGGAGATTGCCCAGATGCAATCAGGAAACCTGGCTTTGTGCTGTTTCTTTCTTTGCTGTTGCCCAGATGCATCAACAGGAACCCTGGCTTTGTGCTGTTGTTTCTTTCTTTGCTGTTGCCCAGATGCAATCAGGAAACCTGGCTTTGTGCTGTTTCTTTCTTTGCTGTTGCCCAGATGCAATCAGGAAACCTGGCTTTGTGCTGTTTCTTTCTTTGCTGTTGCCCAGATGCAATCAGGAAACCTGGCTTTGTTGCTGTTGCTTGTCTTTGCTGTTTGCCCAGTGCAATCAGGAAACCTGGCTTTGTGCTGTTACTTTCTTGCTGTTTTTTTGTTTTTTCACTCACTGGCAGTTCTTCTTCTTCTTTGTTGAGCGCTCAGACAGCAACTAAAGCCAAAATGGGTTGCGCTGCCCTTAGGCACATCACAAGTCAGGCCCAGCACATTTGACTTCAGCCTGAGAGAGGAATTGTTATCTGTCAAGTCTCTGAAAAAAATGCAGAAGAAAGGACCCAGAAGGCAGACAACAGACAAAAAGGAGGTAACAGGGAGAAAAAGAACAAGTCCGAAGCAAAAGAGAAGGATAGAAAAGAGGATTTTTTAGTACAGATTTTCCAGAAGGCGGGGATGCTGTTTACACTGACAGGCCCCCAGTGTTGGAGGGGTGGGGGGAGCTCACTGGCAGCGACAGGAATATCATAAAGCTTCAGGTGATAAAGGCCAGGGGATGCAACATGAGATGTGTGAGTGTCCTGCTTGTGTGTGTGTGTGTGTGTGTGTGTGTGTGTGTGTGTGTGTGTGTGTGTGTGTGTGTGTGTGTGTGTGTGTGTGTGTGTGCGTGCGGCGCGTGTGCGTGTGTGTGTGTGTGCGTGCAGGAATGAGTTTACCTGTGTCGTTGTCTGTTTGTCTCTATATCTATCCCTCTGTCTGCTTTTCTTAGTTTCTCTGTTGCTCTGTCTGTGTGCTATCTGTCTGTCTGTCTGTCTGTCTGTCTGTCTTCCTTCTTTCATCTGTCTCTGTGCAAGCCACGTGGGTATAGGCATGCATTATTTCTCACTATGGGTTTCTCCATCTCTCAGCCCATCTCTATGCCGTGTTTTGTCCAGCAAGTGCAAAGCCCCAAGTCCTGGCTGTGCCCAGCTCTGGTATTGACTGATCGCTGCAGCCTGCTATGTCCAAAAGCGGAAGTGGTTTCCCCGTTCAGTGCCGCCATGTTCAATGTGGACACCGGAACCGGAACAATCATCGGCAACCACTCGTCACCACTGCGCAGGTGCAGTGAGGAAATGACAGTTTCTCTCTCCCCTCCCCCCTCTTCTTATATTCTGGTCTTTTTAAATATTCTTTTTGTCTTTCTTAGATAGGGATCGTTTTGAGGGAAGATTTTGTCCTGGTTTCTTTCTACCGGAAGTAGTGCAGTTTTTGGCAGCCAATTGTCAAGATTGTCCAATGGCAATGACGCAAACTCATTTTACATCTTCAATTTTTGTCGTTTTCGTCTTTCTTTCTTCCTTTTTGTCTGTTTTCATCTTTCTGCCCCTGACCGGCAGGTTCAGCAATGAAGGAGAGGAGGAGGGGATCAATAGAGCTGAAGGTGGAGGTCCGCAGGCAGGGAGGGGAGGGAGGGAGGGGAGGGAGGCAGGGAGGGAGGGGAGAGGGGAGGGAGGGGAGGGCGAGGTGATCCTGACCTGTGAGCTCTGTGAATGTGAATGTCGTCCTTCTAACATTTTCACACACACATGGCAAACAGATCCTATCTCCAACTCCAAATTTCCCTTTGACCGAAACTGCAAAGAAAGCCATTATACCACCAATGAATCAACCATTCCCTCAATCACCCACTGACTCACCCACCCACCTCCACACCCCTCTGCTCATCCATCCATCCATTGAAGCAATCAATCAATCAACCAACCAACTTGCCAGCAATCACAGGAAACCAAACAAACTGGTAAATTTATTAGCAGCCTGAACAACCCTACAAAGAAAAAGATAGACCTAGATGAAGAAAGACAAAACAAGCAAAGAAAAAAAGAAGAACAAATAGAAACAGAACCGATTCACACACATACATGTATGTGCACACACACACACACACACACACACACACACACACACACACACACACACACACACACACACACGCACGCACACACGTGACAAAACCCAGACTTCCAGTCACACACACAGGCATGTGCCTCTGATCTGACTAATTAAGAAAAGACGTTAAAGGAAAAACAAAAACAAGGGAAAGATGGAAGGAAAGCAGGAACACACACACACACACACACACACACACACACACACACACACACACACACACACACACACACACACACACACACACACACACACACACACATTACCCCTCCTTTCTCGCACCCACTCCCCCACCACTCTACTCCTCATACCCCCCCCCCCCCCGACACACAAGACAGGTAATACCCAGGCTTGCTGTGGCTTAATCTCCAAATCAATTTCCCGGAGCAGCGCTTGTTCACGGTTCAATTCCCCAAGGGTCACGTGTGCCCTATCAAAGGCCGGCCACTCTGACAGGGCCAAGGCGTGAGATAGGAGAGGCCTGACTGGTGCTGTTCTGACTGCACAGGCACAGAGACAGGGGCAGGGCGAGGCAAGGCAAGGCAAGGCAAGGCAAGGCAAGGCGTCAAGGCAAGGCAAGGCAAGGCAAGGCAGGGCAAGGCAAGGCAGGGCAAGGCAGGGCAAGGCAAGGCAGGGCAAGGCAGGGCAAGGCAGGGCAAGGCAAGGCAAGGCAAGGCAGGGCAAGGCAAGGCAAGGCAAGGCAGGGCAAGGCAAGGCAGGGCAAGGCAAGGCAAGGCAAGGCAGGGCAAGGCAGGGCAAGGCAGGGCAAGGCAAGGCAAGGCAAGGCAGGGCAAGGCAAGGCAAGGCAAGGCAGGGCAAGGCAAGGCAGGGCAAAATCTTTTGTTTCCAGGATAATGAATAAGCACTCATGTGTTGTTTTTTTACATCCAGTCCCCGCCCTAATCCGGGATGACATCAAATTATAAAAGAGACTTTATGTAACCCAGGCTCTCAATCCTTTCGCTGGGTACATACAAAGAAATTTGGTTCAGACTCTTCCATACAAAAGACAAAGGCCAAAAATCACAAATGGCCCTTCCAAAGATTTCTTGATGTTAAAATCTCTGTAAACTGTAGGGTGGTAAAACAGTAGACACTGCTCCCAAATCAAACTAACTCAGTCACAGCAGCATTCCATAAAGGCTTCCTGGTATTTCGTGCTCTCTGCACACATTTCCAAATACAAACCATTTGCAAGTATTACAAATTAAAAATAGTACTTGCTTTAAAGCGAACTGTTTCCCAACTGAACTAACACACACAATTAGACAGACACAACAATACTAAAGTGAAACAGACTAAAACACCCACTGTGCATAACATAGCACAGTACTTAATCACAATGGCTACTTCAGCCATTCTCCAAACTTCTGTTTGGCAAAATGAAACTTATGTTATTTGTGGCTATACATAACACAGAGGAACTTCACTCCCAGAGTGCTACCTGTTCCTTTTACACTTACAGAGAGAGACAGACAGACAAAGAGAGAGAGAGAGAGAGAGAACAATGAACAATGAACAATGAACAATGTTTATTCTTCAGGCCTCCAGCCCCTAGAATGGGGTAATACAAAGCATAGCAAAGCAAAGAAAAGCGAAAAAACGCAAAAACGAAA
>CM060322.1:1319832-1327332 GCA_030674155.1 Stramonita haemastoma
CGGTCTGTCTGTCTGTCTGTCTGTCTGTCTGTCTGTCTGTCTGTCTGTCTGTCTCTCTCTCTCTCTCTCTCTCTCTGTGTGTGTCTCTCTCTGTCTCTCTCTCTCTCAATGCACAAAATCTTTGGCGGGAAGCTTGTCTCCTTTGCACCTGTGGTTTTTTGGTCTGTCTGTCTGTCTGTCTGTCTGTCTGTCTGTCTGTCTGTCTGTCTGTCTGTCTGTCTGTCTGTCTGTCTCTCTCTCTCTCTCTCTCTCTCTCTCTCTCTCTCTCTCTGTGTGTCTCTCTGTGTCTCTCCCTCTCTCAATGCACAAAATCTGTGGCGGGTCAGCTTGTCTCCTTTGCACCTGTGGTTTTTTGGTCTTCTCTCTCTCTCTCTCTCTCTCTGTGTGTCTCTCTCTGTCTCTCTCTCTCTCAATGCACAAAATCTGTGGCGGGTCAGCTTGTCTCCTTTGCACCTGTGGTTTTTTGGTCTTCTCTCTCTCTCTCTCTCTCTCTCCCCTCTCTCTCTCTCTCTCTCTCTCTCTCTCTCTCTCTCTCTCTCTCTCTCTCTCTCTCTCTCTCTCCTCTGTGTTGTCTCTCTGTCTCTCCCTCTCTCAATGCACAAAATCTTTGGGGGTCAGCTTGTCTCCTTTGCACCTGTGGTTTTTTGGTCTGTCTGTCTGTCTCTCTCTCTCTCTGTGTCTCTCTCTGTCTCTCCCTCTCTCAATGCACAAAATCTTTGGGGGTCAGCTTGTCTCCTTTGCACCTGTGGTTTTTTGGTCTGTCTGTCTCTCTCTCTCTCTCTGTCTCTCTCTGTCTCTCCCTCTCTCAATGCACAAAATCTGTGGGGGTCAGCTTGTCTCCTTTGCACCTGTGGTTTTTTGGTCTGTCTGTCTCTCTCTCTCTCTCTGTGTCTCTCTCTGTCTCTCCCTCTCTCAATGCACAAAATCTGTGGGGGTCAGCTTGTCTCCTTTGCACCTGTAGTTTTTTGGTCTGTCTGTCTCTCTCTCTCTCTCTGTGGTCTCTCTCTGTCTCTCCCTCTCTCAATGCACAAAATCTTTGGGGGTCAGCTTGTCTCCTTTGCACCTGTGGTTTTTTGGTCTGTCTGTCTGTCTCTCTCTCTCTCTCTCTCTCTCTCTGTGTGTCTCTCTCTGTCTCTCCCTCTCTCAATGCACAAAATCTGTGGGGGTCAGCTTGTCTCCTTTGCACCTGTGGTTTTTTGGTCTGTCTGTCTCTCTCTCTCTCTGTGTGTCTCTCTCTGTCTCTCCCTCTCTCAATGCACAAAATCTGTGGGGGTCAGCTTGTCTCCTTTGCACCTGTGGTTTTTTGGTCTGTCTGTCTCTCTCTCTCTCTCTGTGTCTCTCTCTGTCTCTCCCTCTCTCAATGCACAAAATCTGTGGGGGTCAGCTTGTCTCCTTTGCACCTGTGGTTTTTTGGTCTGTCTGTCTCTCTCTCTCTCTCTGTGTCTCTCTCTGTCTCTCCCTCTCTCAATGCACAAAATCTGTGGCGGTCAGCTTGTCTCCTTTGCACCTGTAGTTTTTTGGTCTGTCTGTCTGTCTCTCTCTCTCTCTGTGTCTCTCTCTGTCTCTCTCTCTCTAAATGCACAACATCTTTGGGGTCAGCTTGTCTCCTTTGCACCTGTGGTTTTTTGGTCTGTCTGTCTCTCTCTCTCTCTCTCTCTGTGTCTCTCTCTGTCTCTCTCTCTCAATGCACAAAATCTGTGGCGGTCAGCTTGTCTCCTTTGCACCTGTGGTTTTTTGTCTCTCTCTGTCTCTCTCTCTTCTCCTGTGTCTCTCTGTGTCTCTCCCTCTCTCAATGCACAAAATCTTTGGGGGTCAGCTTGTCTCCTTTGCACCTGTGGTTTTTTGATCTCCGAAAGTTGCTCCATTTTGGTGACATTTCCATTTGTTCTTTTCTTTCCCCTCTTCCTCCTCACTTTCTTGTTCTACTTGTTCTTCTTGTTCTACTTGTTCTTCTTGTTCTTGTTCTTGTTCTTCTTCTTTAGCCATTTGCTAACTTCATGTATTTATTTTCATAATTAATTATTGCTGTGGGTTCTTTACACATTATAAATTGCATCAGATTAAAAAATCTTTGGGACAAACAACTAATTGAGGTCCCTTGAGTGAACACAGATAACCCCCCCCCCCCCACCAGAAAGCTCGTGCACCCAGCTAAAAATAGCATCCTGTTGTCAGGGAAGTGGAGGTGATGTATGACCTGAGGTATGGATGTTTACAGAATAGAGGCTGTGCCTGTACAATCAGAATTAACTGCCCAACATTGTTTTGATGACCAGAGGTATGGATGGTGACAGAATAGAGGCTGTGCCTGTACAATCAGAATTAACTGCCCAACGTATTTTATGACCAGAGGTATGGATGGTGACAGAATAGAGGCTGTGCCTGTACAATCAGAATTAACTGCCCTAAGTTTCTTTTTTATGACCAGAGGTATGGATGGTGACAGAATAGAGGCTGTGCCTGTACAATCAGAATTAACTGCCCTAAGTTTCTTTTTTATGACCAGAGGTATGGATGGTGACAGAATAGAGGCTGTGCCTGTACAATCAGAATTAACTGCCCAACATTGTTTTGATGACCAGAGGTATGGATGGTGACAGAATAGAGGCTGTGCCTGTACAATCAGAATTCACTGCCCAACATTGTTTTGATGACCAGAGGTATGGATGGTGACAGGATCCTCAGTATAGAGGCTGTGGCTGTACCAAGGGGAATTAACTGCCCAACGTATTTTATGACCAGAGGTATGGATGGTGACAGAATAGAGGCTGTGGCTGTACAATCAGAATTAACTGCCCAACGTATTTTATGACCAGAGGTATGGATGGTGACAGAATAGAGGCTGTGGCTGTACCAAGGGGAATTCACTGCTGCAAGTTTATTTTTTCTTAATTTCTATCAATTTTTTTAAAGCTAATATCGTAAAGCTACGTCGTTGGAAACACTGAAAACTGAAACTAATTAAACTTTTTAAAAATCCGTTAATGAACAAAATGGACGGTTGAATGTGACCCAGCATGTCCATCAACACTCTTCATCAATGAGAGACACGAGCTGTGGCGCAGAGACATCTAGCAACTGCCTCAGAAGCCAGCTAAGGAAGGCTCAATTAATTATCGAGGATCACGTACTAGCTAGTGTCCGGAGAAACACTGTATTTCTGCACCGTCACCATACACACAAACAGAAACACGTCATCCTAAAATACGTGTTTTTGAAAAATCTGTTCCGAAATTCGCCACCCCCTCCTTCTATGCCAGAAAATCTAAAAAGAATTATCCCTCTCTCTCTCTCCCCCCCCCTTTGGGTACAGGTGCACTCTAGAGGACGTAACTCCCCGCCCTCTGACTCCGGGCTTCAAAGTCAGTCTATGCCTGAATGAACACTGGCCAATATTTCTTCCCTTTTTTAAAATATGCCTTTAAAAAAAAAAAAAGATATCAACTGGGTGATTCAATGAGCACAGTGAAGACTGAAGTCCTCTGGTTTTAATGGCCGCGTGGATTGCAGACAGGGGGATGTGTGGGAGGTGAAGCAGGGGAGAAAGGATCAATGACAAGATGGCTGCACAGTCAGCTGTGATGACATCACCTGCAGTGCAACTCTACCCCACAGTCAGCTGTGATGACATCACCTGCAGTGCAGCTCTACCCCACAGTCAGCTGTGATGACATCACCTGCAGTGCAACTCTACCCCACAGTCAGCTGTGATGACATCACCTGCAGTGCAACTCTACCCCACAGTCAGCTGTGATGACATCACCTGCAGTGCAACTCTACCCCACAGTCAGCTGTGATGACATCACCTGCAGCGCAACTCTACCCCACAGTCAGCTGTGATGACATCACCTGCAGTGCAACAGCACTGTGATGACATCACCTGCAGTGCAACTCTACCCCACAGTCAGCTGTGATGACATCACCTGCAGTGCAACTCTACCCCACAGTCAGCTGTGATGACATCACCTGCAGTGCAGCTCTACCCCACAGTCAGCTGTGATGACATCACCTGCAGTGCAACAGCACTGTGATGACATCACCTGCAGTGCAGCTCTACCCCACAGTCAGCTGTGATGACATCACCTGCAGTGCAGCTCTACCCCACAGTCAGCTGTGATGACATCACCTGCAGTGCAGCTCTACCCCACAGTCAGCTGTGATGACATCACCTGCAGTGCAACTCTACCCCACAGTCAGCTGTGATGACATCACCTGCAGTGCAGCTCTACCCCACAGTCAGCTGTGATGACATCACCTGCAGTGCAACAGCACTGTGATGACATCACCTGCAGTGCAACTCTACCCCACAGTCAGCTGTGATGACATCACCTGCAGTGCAACTCTACCCCACAGTCAGCTGTGATGACATCACCTGCAGTGCAACTCTACCCCACAGTCAGCTGTGATGACATCACCTGCAGTGCAGCTCTACCCCACAGTCAGCTGTGATGACATCACCTGCAGTGCAACAGCACTGTGATGACATCACCTGCAGTGCAGCTCTACCCCACAGTCAGCTGTGATGACATCACCTGCAGTGCAGCTCTACCCCACAGGCCTCAAGGCAGACCGGCCTGGAAACAGAATCCACACAGGCCTGTGACCTTCCACACAACCACCCACATCTAGGTCACCACCGCAATGGTGGGGGTGATGATGGTGATGGTGGTTGTGGTAATGATAATGATGGTAGTGATGATGGTGGTGATGATGATGATGATGATGACGATGATGATGATGATGATGATGAGGATGATGATGAGGATGATGATGATGATGAGGAGGAGGAGGAGGATGCTGCCATCTGCAGACCAGCGATCTCCCCACAGTCAGAATGCAGCTACCTGAACAGCGGGCTAAACACGGTCACTTTTATGCAAATTCTCACTAACTGGGGAATCTGGGAACGTTCGTCAAGGAAGAAAAAAGGTGAAAACACAGAAACAACAAACATACAAACAAACAAGCAAACAAACGTAAAAACAACAACAACAGCAACAACAACAACAACAACAACAACAACAACAACAACAACAACAACAACAACAACACACACACACACACACACAACACACACACACACACACACAACACACACACACACACACACACACACACACACACACACACACACACACACAAGCTCCACTCATGTGTCCCCTAAGGTAAAGTGTTTCTTTAATATCCATGATAAAAGGGGACGGGATAGCTCAGTGGTCAGAGCACTCGTTTTTCCCCAGCTAAAATCAAGCAGCATCGAGCGTGATTACCAAGGGATGGGTGACTGTTCGCACACCTTGGCTTCAGTACAGTCCCCCAGTTCACCCAACTGTAAATGGGTACCTGCTCTCTTTAAAGTCAGGGAAGGTAAAGCAGCCAGGGAGAGGAGATGGGCGCCGCCCTCAATATGCTGGCCCTGGAGAAGCTGAGGTGTCTGACACCTCGCTCCCCTACAACACATAGGTTATGGGAACACCTTTACCTTTCACATAAAATACAGAGAAAGGAAGGAGGAAAAACTAGCGTCAGGTCAAGGTGCGGCCATACACTCTGAACAGATCACCAGACTGACAGGCAGGCACCCCTTCTGACAGACAGACAGCCATTCTGACAGGCAGACTCCCATTCTGACAGGCAGACAGCCCATTCTGACAGGCAGACAGCCCATTCTGACAGACAGACAGCCCATTCTGACAGGCAGACAGCCCATTCTGACAGACAGACATCCCATTCTGACAGGCAGACATCCCATTCTGACAGGCAGACAGCCCATTCTGACAGGCAGACAGCCCATTCTGACAGACAGACATCCCATTCTGACAGGCAGACAGCCCATTCTGACAGGCAGACATCCCATTCTGACAGGCAGACATCCCATTCTGACAGACAGACAGCCCATTCTGACAGGCAGACATCCCATTCTGACAGACAGACATTCCATTCTGACAGACAGACATTCCTTTCTGACAGACAGACATTCCATTATGACAGACAGACATTCCTTTCTGACAGACAGACATTCCATTCTGACAGACAGACATTCCATTCTGACAGACAGACATTCCATTCTGACAGACAGACAGCTTATTCTGACAGGCAGACGTCCCATTCTGACAGACAGACAGCCTAGTCAGCCCTGCAGTCAGTGCTGACTACAGCCTGAACAGAGAAAAGCTGACCCTCTGTGCCTGTGGCGCCCTGTGCACACCCTCTCTGAGGAGGAAAAACGAGGTCAAGAGGGTGGAAGGTCAAAGGCAACACTCCCTCTTGATTCCTTCTTTCCTGAAGAGCTGTGATCTGTGGCGGAAGTGACGTTTCTGCATTTATCATGGCGGGGCAGATCGACAGCCTGCAGGTCACGTGACACTAATGACACGTCGTGAGGGTAGAACAATGGGGAGTATAGTAGTAGTAGTAGTAGTAGTAGTAGAGTAGTAGTATAGTAGTAGTAGTAGTAGTAGTCGGAGTAGTAGGAGTAGTAGGAGTAGTAGTAGTAGTAGTAATTCTAGTTGTAGCAGTTGTAGTAGAAGTAGTAGTAGTAGTAGTAGTAGTAGTAGCAGCAGCAGCAGCAGCAGCAGCAGCAGCAGTAGTAGTAGTAGTAGTAGTAGTAGTAGTAGTAGTAGTAGTAGTAGTAGTAGTAGCGGCAGCAGCGGCAGCAGCAGCAGCAGCAGCAGTAGTAGTAGTAGTAGTAGTAGTAGTAGTAGTAGTAGTAGTAGTAGTAGTAGTAGTAGTAGTAGTAGTAGCAACAGCAGCAGCAGCAGCAGCAGCAGCAGCGCAGTAGTAGTAGTAGTAGTAGTAGTAGTAGTAGTAGTAGTAGTAGTAGTAGTAGTAGTAGTAGTAGTAGTAGTAGTAGTAGCGGCAGCAGCAGCAGCAGCAGCAGTACTAGTAGTAGTAGTAGTAGTAGTAGTAGTAGTAGTAGTAGTAGTAGTAGTAGTATTAGTAGTAGTAGTAGTAGTAGCGCAGCAGCAGCAGCAGCAGCAGCAGCGAGTAGTAGTAGTAGTAGTAGTAGTAGTAGTGTAGTAGTAGTAGCAGCAGCAGCAGCAGCAGCGGTAATAGTAGTAGTAGTAATAGCAGCAGCAGCAGCAGCAGCAGCAGCAGTAGCAGCAGTAGCAGTAGTAGTAGCAGCAGCAGTAGTAGCAGCAGCTGCAACGTCAGTAGCACAGCAGCAGCAGCAGTAATAGCAGTAGTAGTAGTAGGAGGAGGAGCAGCAGCAGCAGCCTAACACCAGGGCAGCAGTATCAACGTTATCAATCAAAACAGCGAGGGTTTCTGCAGCAATATTAATATTTTCAGCAGCAGCAGCAACCAAGGCATCAAAGCAGCAGAAACATCAAAGCAGCAGCAGCAGCAGCAGCAGAAACATCAAAGCAGCAGCAGCAGCAGAAACATCAAAGCAGCAGCAGCAGCAGAAACATCAAAGCAGCAGCAGCAGCAGCAGCATGGCGGCAATATCTCACCAAAGCCAACAGGCGTAATTGATTGCAGAGCTGCCGCAAGTCA
>CM060322.1:1337332-1344832 GCA_030674155.1 Stramonita haemastoma
GAAGACTGCTCTCTGTGTGCTTCACTGAACTAGAAGACTGCTCTCTGTGTGGCTTCACTGAACTAGAAGACTGCTCTCTGTGTGGCTTCACTGAACTAGAAGACTGCTCTCTGTGTGGCTTCATGACTAGAAGACTGCTCTCTGTGTGGCTTCACAAACTAGAAGACTGCTCTCTGTGTGGCTTCACTGAACTAGAAGACTGCTCTCTGTGTGGCTTCACTGAACTAGAAGACTGCTCTCTGTGGCTTCACTGAACTAGAAGACTGCTCTCTGTGTGGCTTCACTGAACTAGAAGACTGCTCTTCTGTGGCTTCACTGAACTAGAAGACTGCTCTCTGTGTGGCTTCACTGAACTAGAAGACTGCTCTCTTTCCCCCTGTGGGAACAGGGCTAAAAGTGCTGTAATTAATGTGCTGTAAATGCTGCAGTGCAAAAGAGTGTTTTCTTTGGTCCAACGGCAACACCATGGCCTATACAACCAGAGGTTTCAGGTTTAAAGCCTGTCTGAAACAGGACTTCCTCCTCGTGGCTAGACTACAAGTGGCAGTCTGGCTTCTAGTCTTTCAAAAGAGGCTGTAGACTGAAGTTTGTGTGGCAGAAACAGCAGCAGCAGCAGTACCAATGGCACCACTTTAGCATCAGTACTTGCAGCAACAACTGTAAGCAACGGTAGAACCAGCAGCATTGTGCAGCAGCCACAAAAGCAGCTGTAGTAGTAGCAGCTGCAGCATTAGAAGAAGAAGAAGAATGTGAAGAAGAAGAATTGCAAAGAATTGCGAAAAATTGCGAAGAAGAATTGCTGAATGAAATTGCGAAGAGAAAGAAGAAGAATTGCAAAGAAAGAAGAAGAGGAAGAAGAAGAAGAAGAAGAAAGAAGAGAAGAAGAAGAAAGAGAGAAGAAGAAGAAAAGAAGAAGAAGAAGAAGAAGAAGAAGAAGAAGAAGAAAGAAGAAGAAACAGCAGCAGCAGCAGTCCTACCATCAGCATGCAGGAGTGGAAAGTGTCATTTGATTGCAGAGATAGTTGGAAGTCATCTCAATCAAGGCAATTGATTACTGGATGCTGCTCACCACACTCCCCCCCACCTCCTCCCCCTATCGACCCCACCCCCACCCTTTCCTCCCCATTCCATCGTTCTCCTCCTCAGCCCTCAGCTAACGAGGCGGGACTGGCGGCAAGGCTTGAGTGATGTCAGGGAGGAGGGTGGGACAGGGGAGTTAACGAGGCCACGTGGCCATCAGACAAACAGAACCTGGCGGAGGAAGAGGGGGATGAGAGAGAGACAGAGAGAGAGAGGAGAGAGAGAGAGAGAGGAGGAGGGAGAGAGAGACAGAGACAGAGACAGAGAGAGACAGAGAGAGAGAGACAGACAGAGACACAGAGAGAGAACAGAGACAGACAGAGACAGAGAGAGACAGAGCAGACAGAGACAGAGAGAGACAGAGACAGAGACAGAGACAGAGACACAAGAGAGACAGAGACAGAGAGAGAGAGTTGTGTGCTGCAAAATGAGAAAGTGCATGTCAGGAATAGGGTGTTTTTTCCATTTTTATTTTATTTCATTTATTTGATATTTTGTTTTGTTTGCTTGCTGCTGAGCGTTGGACGAAGAAGAAAGAAGAAAGAAGAAGAAGAAGAAGAAGAAGAAGAAAGAAGAAGAAGAAGAAGAAGAAAGAAAGAAAGAGGAAGAAGAAGAAGAGAAAGAAGAAGAAGAGAAGAAGAAGAAGAGAAGAAGAAGAAGAAGAAAGAAAAGAAGAAGAAGAAGAAGAAGAAGAAGAAGGAAGAAGAAGAAGGAAGAAAGAAAAAGAAAGAAGAAGAAGAAGGAAGAAGAAGAAGAAGAAAGGAAGAAGAGGAAGAAGGAAGAATTGCGAAGATGCGAGAGAAGAGAGAAGAAGAAGAAGAAAGAAGAAGAAGAAGAAGAAGAAGAAGAAAGAAGAAGAAGAAGAAGAAGAAGAAGAAGAAGAAGAAAGAGAAGAAGAAGGAAGAAGAAGAGAAGAAGAAGAAGAAGAAGAAGAAGAGAAGAAGAAGAAGAAGAAGAAGAAGAAGAAGAAGAAGGAAGAATTGAGAAGAAGAGAAGTAGGAAGAAGAAGAAGAAGGAAGAATGGAAGAAGAAGAAGAAGGAAGAAGAAGAAGAAGAAGAAGAAGAAGAAGAAGAAGAATGGAAGAAGAAGAAGAAGAAGAAGAAGAAGAAGAAGAGAAGAAGAAGAAGAAAGAAGAAGAAGAAGAAGAAGAAGAAGAAGAAGAAGAAGAAGAAGAAGAAGAAGAAGAAGAAGAAGAAGAAGAAGAAGAAGAAGAAGAAGTAGAAGAAGAAAGAAGAAGAAGAAGAAGAAGAAGAAGAAGAGAAGAAGAAGAAGAAGAGAGAAGAAGAAGAAGAAGAAGAAGAAGAAGAAGAAGAAGAAGAAGAAGAAGAAGAAGAAGAAGAAGAAGAAGAAGAAGAAGAGAAGAAGAAGAAGAAGAAAGAAGGAAAAGAAGAAGTGGTTTTCTGTCCTCCGTCCCTCATTTGTTATCTCCAGCTTTTCCCCCAAATTATGCTTCTTTGTTTGTTGTTATATTCATGAAATATAGCTTTAGAAATAAGAATCTTTTGTAGAGAGGAGAATGGAATAAGTATTCATGTTTTTTTGTGTTTTTTTTCACATCCAGTCTCTGTTGTACGCGGTTTAAAAAAAATAATTTTGTCATCTGTTCCCACTAGCACTCAATGGCCTACCCTTCCAAAAGGTGAAACATGTTTTAAGGTGTTTGCAAGGTGTCTCACTTGCTGTCCCCCCCCCCCCCAAAAAAAAAAAGTCCTCTGGATGAGACTGTAAATCGAGGTCCCCTTTGCGAATTCATGCAAAACATCTCGCGTACACGTTAAAACTCGTTCCGCTTTAAGGAGGAGTAGGCCATTGCGTGCTGCTGGGAACGGATGATAAAACTGACAAAACTGCATACACACGGGGAGTGGTTGTAAAGAAAAGCTCAATGTAGGCTGATTCCATTATCCTCATAAATAAATGGATAAATAAATAAGTAAATAAATAAATAAATAATAAATAGTTAGTAAATTAAAGGATAGATAAGTAAATAAATGGTTCGTCTATTTCTCTTCTGTCCTGTGTATGAGCATGCATGCAAGTATGTGCGTGAACACTTATGTGAGTGTATGTGCATGTGACGTGCACGCATGTCGCTAAGCATGTGTGCCTGCTTCCCTGTGGATGGCTGTGTTGGCTGACGCGGGCGTGGCTGCAGGTGTGTGTGTGTGTGTGTGTGCAGGTGTGTGTGTGTGGGAGGTGTGTGCAGTGTGTGCAGGTGTGTGGTGTGTGTGTGTGGTGTGCAGGTGTGTTGTGTGTGTGGTGTGCAGGTGTGTGTGTGTGTGGTGTGCAGGTGTGTGTGCAGGTGTGTGTGCAGGTGTGTGTGCAGGTGTGTGTGCAGGTGTGTGTGCAGGTGTATGTGTGTGCAGGTGTGTGTGTGCAGGTGTGTGTGCAGGTGTGTGTGCAGGTGTGTGTGTGCAGGTGTGTGTGCAGGTGTGTGTGAGGGTGTGTAGGTGTAGTGTGTGCAGGTGTGTGTAGTGTGTGTGCAGGTGTGTGTGCAGGTGTGTGTGTGTTGTGTGCAGGTGTGTGTGCAGGTGTGTGCAGGTGTGTTGTTGCAGGTGTGTGTGCAGGTTGTGTGGGTGGGAGGTGTGTGTGCAGGTGTGTGTGCAGGTGTGTGTGCAGGTGTGTGTGCAGGTGTGTGTGCAGGTGTGTGTGCAGGTTGTGTGCAGGTGTGTGTTGTGGTGCAGGTGTGGGGCGGCGTCAGTGTGTGTGCAGTGTGTTGTGCAGGTGGGGGTGTGTGGTGACAGTGTTGTGAGGGAAAGGCGAAGCAGTGAAAAACATCAGGTAAACTTCACTGGCGGTGGATCAACACTGTCTTGGCAACGGCGGTAACCGAAGTCACCCCTGCTCTTGTGTGATCCATACACTTTGCTCTGTTGTACATCACTCCCTGTCCCTCCCTCCCTGCTTTTCCTGTCTTTGTCTATCTGTGTCTCTCTGACTTTCTCTTTCCTCCCTGTGTGTGTGTGTGGTGTGTGTGTGTGTGTGTGTGTGTGTGTGTGTGTGTGTGTGTGTGTGTGTGTGTGTGTGTGGAGAGAGAGAGAGAGAGAGAGAGAGGAGAGAGAGAGAGAGAGAGGAGAGAGGAGAGAGAGAGAGAGAGAGAGAGGAGAGAGAGAGAGAGAGAGAGAGAGAGAGAGAGAGACATACCCACGCAAGTGCAAGCTTCAAACATGCATTCAGGCAAACTTACACATGCATAATTATGATTTAGATCACGCAGATGGAAACTGAACCATTTTGACATGCCTGGAAGTCTTAAATCTCCCATTGTAAAATGGTCCATCAATTCTTGACTGATTGCAGTCACATCATTAGTTAAGACACAAAGACATATTGTGTAGCCTCATTAGGTCAAAGTCAATCCATTCTACAGCACGTGCTTTCAGAGAGGAGGAGAAAGGAGCGGCTCTGAAGGCGGAATACAGGTGTGGTCGGCTGAGGCCAGGGGCAGAACTCCTGCACAGGGACCAGCCCAGGAGATAACAAAATACTGCTCCCCCCCCCCCTTCTCCTGGGTGAGAAGGGAGAGAGGAGAGGAGAGGATGGAGAAGAAAAGTAGAGTCCTGAAGGAGGGGGGCAGGGAATGGAAGTGTGTCTCTGCGTGTCTGCACCTGTCTTTCTCTGTGTGTCTCTGTCTCTGTAATTCTAGTCTGCTTGTCTTTCGGTTCAGCTGTAATCAAGTGACTTTACAGCGAAAAGAAGAAGAGAAAGACAGCCTGGAGATGGAATGAGGAAGGAAAGAAAGACAGCTGGAGATGGAATGAGGAAGGAAAGAAAGACAGCCTGGAGATGGAATGAGGAAGGAAAGGAAAAACAGCCTGGAGATGGAATGAGGAAGGAAGGAAAACAGCCTGGAGATGGATAGAAGGAAGGAAAGACAGCCTGGAGATGGAATGAGGAAGGAAAGAAAGACAGCCTGGAGATGGAATGAGGAAGGAAGGAAAGACAGCCTGGAGATGAATGAGGTAGGAAAGACAGCTGGAGATGGAATGAGGAAGGAAGGAAAGACAGCCTGGAGATGGAATGAGGAAGGAAAGACAGCCTGGAGATGGAATGAGGAAGGAAAGACAGCCTGGAGATGGAATGAGGAAGGAAAAAGACAGCCTGGAGATGGAATGGGAAGGAAAGAAAGACAGCCTGGAGATGGAATGAGGAAAGAAAGACAGCCTGGAGATGGAATGAGGAAGGAAAGACAGCCTGGAGATGGATGAGGAAGGAAAACACTGGAGATGGAAGGAAGAAGACAGCCTGGAATGGAATGGAAAGACAGCTGGATGGAGAGGAAGGAAAGACAGCTGGAGATGAATAGGAAGAGAAAGACACTGGAAGTTTGGGTCCAGGAACACTGCTAGGACGTTGTGCTCTTTGTGTCATGTCTTTTGCTCTGATCTCTCATTTTTCTGTATCATGTTTTGTTGTGTCTATCACTCTTTTCGTGTCTCTGTCTTTTTGTGTCTCTGTCTTTTCTCTGTCTCTGTCTTTTTCTGTGTTCTCTTCTTTTTCTGTCTGTGTCTTACTTCTTTTTCTGTGTCTCTGTCTCTTTTTTCTTGTCTCTGTCTTTTCTGTCTCTGTCTCTGTCTTTTTCTGTGTCTCTGTCTTTTTTTCTGTCTCTGTGTCTCTGTCTTTTTCTGTCTCTGTCTCTGTCTTTTTCTTGTCTCTGTCTTTTTTTTGTCTCTGTCTCTGTTTTTTTCTGTTTTCTGTGTCTCTGTCTTTTTTGTCTCTGTCTCTGTCTTTTTCTGTCTCTGTCTCTTCTTTTTCTGTCTCTGTCTCTGTCTTTTTCTGCTGTCTCTGTCTTTTTTCTTTTTCTCTGTCTCTGTCTTTTTCTCTGTCTCTGTCTTTTTCTGTTGTCTCTGTCTTTTTTGTCTCTGTCTCTGTCTTTTTCTGTCTCTGTCTCTGTCTTTTTCTGTCTCTGTCTCTGTCTTTTTCTGTCTCTGTCTCTGTCTTTTTTGTCTGTCTGTTCTGTCTCTGTTTTCTGTGTGCTCTGTCTTTTTCTGTCTCTGTCTCTGTCTTTTTCTGCTGTCTTGTCTGTGCTGTCTTTGTCTCTGTTTTGTGGTGTTGTCCGTCTTTTTCTGTTTGTGTGTTGTCTTTTCTGTTTGTCGTTCTGCTCTGCCAGTCCGACTCTTGTATGTACTTGTATTACTGTGATCTCATGCTTGTGTATGCATGTCACTTGTCTTTGATCTGACAACATCAGTCTACCTGTGCCGCACTTTTCTGTGCCATCTGCTCTGATCTATACTACATCGTGCACCACAACATCATGCACTTTATCATCACACACACGTCACACACACGACACCTACACACATCCTGTCTCTTCTCTCTCTCTCTTCTCTCTCTCTCTCTCCTATGGCTGCATAGCCCAGCGGTTCAGACACAGGTCACTGGTGTGTGAGTCAGACAATGGTCTGACAGCATGCTGACATTTCAGGTCCCTGAGGGCGGACTGATAAAAACACATGAGTGCTTGCTGAAATTGATAACTTGATTTGACTCCTCTCTCTCTCTCCCACAAGACAGAGACATAGAAAACAGGACATAGAGAGAGAGAAACAGACGCAGACGACAGACAGAAACAAGACTTAAGAATGTTCATGACTTCAATCAAAGATATGACTGACCTCCCTTACAGATGTCTGTTAACGCTCACTGCATGTTGTAGCTGCCTGTCACTGTGTTGTGTGCTGTGCTCAGCTAGCATGCATGTTCTGCACTGCAGTGTTGCGCTCTGTACCTGTTTTTGCTGTGCTCACTAGGCATGCATGTGTGCTGCACTGCAGTGTTGCAGCTGCTGTCAGCTGTGTGTGCTGTGCATCGCCAGGCTGCATTTCTGCACTGCAGTGTTGCAGCTGCCTGTCGCCTGTTGTGTGTCTGTGCATCAGCCAGGGATGCTTGTGCTGCACTGCGTGTTGCAGCTGCCTGTCAGCCTGTGTGTGCTGTGCTCAGCCAGGCATGCATGTGTCTGCACTGCAGTGTTGCAGCTGCCTGTCAGCCTGTGTGTGTGCTGTGCATCAGCCAGGCATGGATGTGTGCAGTGTGTCACAGTGCACCGCCTGCTGTGCTGTGTGTCTGCACACACCCATTCAGGCTACACGTGTGCTGTTTGCATACACCCATTCAGGTACACGTGTGCTGTGTGTCTGCACACACCCATTCAGGTACACGTGTGCTGTGTGTCTGCATACACAGGCTATACGTGTGCTGTGTGTCTGCATACACAGGCTATACGTGTGCTGTGTGTCTGCACACACCCATTCAAGATACATGTGTGCTGTGTGTCTGCACACACCATTCAGCTACACGTGTGCTGTATGTCTGCATACACAGGCTACACGTGTGCTATATGATCTTAGGCTACACTATGTTTGCTACACTATTCAGGCCAGATACAGCAATTGAATGTCAGAATCACAGGTGCCTAT
>CM060322.1:1349832-1352332 GCA_030674155.1 Stramonita haemastoma
GTATGATTAGACAATGGGAATGTGGCCTCTAAACAGAGGCTGCTTGCATACTACATTTTACTACTACGTGCTAAGTGTGTGCAACCATGGTTTGTCAACCACCCCCAATGAAACAGAACATCACACAATTCACAGGTGTGTTCTAAATATAGACACATGATGCTGCCATTGGCAGTTCCCATCCCATGGGAAGTAATCTAATTACCACCCTGTCACACACACACACACACACACACACACACATATATATATATATATATATATATATATATATATAATATATATATATAATATATGTGTGGTGTGTGTGTGTGTGTGTGTGTGTGTGTGACAGGGTGGTAATTAGATTATATATATACATATATATATATATATATGTGTGTGTGTGTGTGTGTGTGTGTGTGTGTGTGTGTGTGTGTGTGTGTGTGTGAATGTGAATCCCATGTATACACACACACATAATATCTATCTATCTTCTATCTATCTATCTATCTATCTATCTATCTATCTATCTATCTATCTATCTATCTATCTATCTATATATATACATATCATATATATATATTATATATATATATATATATATGTGTGTGTGTGTGTGTGTGTGTGTGTGTGTGTGTGTGTGTGTGTGTGTGTGTGTGTGTGTACATGGGATTCACATTGTAGTTAATGTGGTTATTGATGAAGCTGTTTTTGTTCTTAGATGGCTTGATGAAAAAAAGCGAGTGCATTGTTTATTCAATGTACCATCTAGAAATAAAATAATAACTTTTACTGACTGCTACTTTCACACACACACACACACACACACACACACACACACACACACACACACACACACACACACACACAACACACACTCACACACAATGCAGCCCCTACTAGCTTCTTTCTTGACAGTAATTGCTCTCAGAAAGATCATGTGAGCAACGGATTGGTCAGAGATTGGTCAGATTGGTTTCAGCGTTAAGGGTCACGTGTTGTACGGAAAGATCATAGATTGGTCGGATTCATTGCTGGCTGGAGGGTCACATGACCATTAGGCAGATCAGCGATTGGCCAGATGGGAGACCACTCCACTGATGAGTGCCTGAGGCAAATGAAGACATGATGGTCAGGTGAGATTCAGGATCAGAGGATGTCTTCAGATACTGGTAAATAATGCAAGGACGAGAGAGAGAGAGAGAGAAGAGAGAGAGAGAGAGAGAGAGAGAGAGAGAGAGAGAGACCTGCAACTTCTATCAATTTGCCAAAATGAGGGTTTTTTTGTGACCTTATCTATCATCATGAGAAATCCATGACATGTTGACAGATTCATGAATAAATCTCCCAGGCTGATGTCAATCAGTGTAGCCTCCCCTTTGGTAGATAGAAATAAGTCAAGTAGATTCTGTTTGCAGAAATCATGACCAGTAAATAGAAAAAAAATCCTTCTGTACTAATGGAAAACTGAGTTTAAGTGTTGTGTTTTTTTTTTCATACTTTAAGACTGAAAGTGATTTAGTGCGGGGATTTTTTCTTTCTTTTCTCTGTCTGTCTATCTGTCTGTCTGTCTCTATTAGTGTAGTGTAGTGTAGTGTAGTGTAGTGTAGTGTAGTGTAGTGTAGTGTAGTGTAGTGTAGTGTAGTGTAGTGTAGTGTAGTGTAGTGTAGTGTAGCATATCATAGCATAGTGAAGTGTAGTGCAGTGTAGTGCAGTGTAGTGTAGTGTAGTGTAGTGTAGTGTAGTGTAGTGTAATGTAGTGTAGTGTACTGTAGAGTAGTGTAGTGTAGCGTAGTGTACTTAGTGTAGTGTAGTGTAGTGTAGTGTAGTGTAGAGTAGTGTAGTGTATCGTAGTGTAGTGTAGCGTAGCGTAGTGTACTTAGTGTAGTGTAGTGTAGTGTAGAGTAGTTTAGTGTAGTGTAGTGTAGTGTAGTGTACTGTAGAGTAGTGTAGTGTAGAGTAGTGTAGTGTAGTGTAGTGTAGTGTAGAGTAGTGTAGTGTAGTGTAGTGTAGAGTAGAGTAGTGTAGTGTAGTGTAGTGTAGTGTAGTGTAGTGTAGTGTAGTGTAGTGTAGTGTACTGTAGTGTATGTAGAGTAGTGTAGTGTAGTGTAGTGTAGTGTAGTGTAGTGTAGTGTAGTGTAGTGTAGTGTAGTGTAGTGTAGAGTAGTGTAGAGTAGTGTAGTGTAGTGTAGTGTAGAGTAGTGTAGTGTAGTGTAGTGTAGTGTGGTAGTGTAGTGTAGTGTAGTTGTAGTGTAGTGTAGATGTAGTGTAGTGTAGTGTAGTGTAGTGTAGTGTAGTGTAGTGTAGTGTAGTGTAGTGTAGTTTTAGTGTAGTGTAGGTAGTGTAGTGTAGTGTAGTGTAGTGTAGTGTAGTGTAGTGTAGGTAGTGTAGTGTAGTGTAGTGTAGAGTAGTGTAGTGTAGTGTAGTGTAGTGTAGAGTAGTGTAGAGTAGTGTAGTAGTGTAGTGTAGTGTAGTGGGAGTGTAGTGTAGAGTAGTGTAGTGTAGTGTAGAGTAGTGT
>CM060322.1:1367332-1377332 GCA_030674155.1 Stramonita haemastoma
TCCTTTACATCAAAATCAACTTGGAATACGCATTCTGATTTCATTTTAACAAAAGCATAATCTTCTGAAGGTGATTGGTGGACTGTGTTGGTGAATGGACACCTAACGTTATCTACTTTCACTCGCACTCCATGGTCTACATCATCATCTGCTCAAGAAGTCTTTTTGGTGCACCAAAGTTTTAAGTGAAAAAATCCAAGATTTAGGCTGGAAAAGTTTTGAAATTGCATTGGGTGTGCCTAGTCCCCCATCACAACAAGAAACAAAAAACATCTGGAATTGTACCCTACCCTTACATGAGTATCCGGAACTATACAAAACATCTGGAATTGTACCCTTACCCTTACATGAGTATCCAGAACTATACAAAACATCTGGAATTGTACCCTACCCCTAGATGAGAATCCAGAACTTGCAGCTTCAAGATTTGTGTTAAGAGCAGTATTGAGAGCAAATACCTTTTTTGGTGAGGAAATTAGAATAAAATAAAAAGAATTGATTGTCCCAAAAGAGCACAGAACATTTCTTCTAAAGTAACTATTGCTACATAATACACACTGCTGGCTGAATAAAACAAACGAGAATTAATGTGAAATAACTAGCAACAACGCCATTACAGACACCCATTCCTGGATGGGAAATGGTGAAAGCGACACATGACATTAATAAATACAGAGATAACAAGGAGATAATGTCAATATTACTGTAGCAGAAAACAGCGCTCAGTGACAACTCTCAGAGCCCCCTCCTGTTCTCCAGGATGGACGGGTTCTAGCTGACCACACTGGTGCTGCTTCGTCATCCCTGCACTGACAGTTGAACAGTCTCTTTTTTTCATTTTACTGGACACAGTTTATCCATGTTTACAGCTGACAGCACTGAACGTTGAAGTCTCTTTTTCATTTTACTGGACACAGTTTATCCATGTTTACAGCTGACAGCACTGACAGTTGAAGTCTCTTTTTCATTTTACTGGACACAGTTTATCCATGTTTACAGCTGACAGCACTGACAGTTGAAGTCTCTTTTTCATTTACTGGACACAGTTTATCCATGTTGACAGCTGACAGCACTGACAGTTGAAGTCTCTTTTTCATTTACTGGACACAGTTTATCCATGTTTACAGCTGACAGCACTGACAGTTGAAGTCTCTTTTTCATTTACTGGACACAGTTTATCCATGTTTACAGCTGACAGCACTGACAGTTGAACAGTCTCTTTTTCATTTACTGGACACAGTTTATCCATGTTGACAGCTGACAGCACTGACAGTTGAACAGTCTCTTTTTTCATTTTATTGGACACAGTTTATCCATGTTTACAGCTGAGCTTGTAGATCTATCATGAGTGTTGGAACATTGTGAAGCAAAACTACGTTTTCAGATAGGCCTTGGCACTTGCCTCACATCATATCTTTTTCAGTTTTCCTTCCAGCTAGATTTCTCTCCCAGGGTCACCAATGGTGAGATTTTTGTGCACGCTACTGTTTTAGGCCAACATGAAGGTAGCTGCATTCCGAATTCGGGGATACAGCAAGCTTTGGGTCTGGGCCAGGAAGACCGTTTTCCAACACGTTCTAGATTGGGGAAAGGACATAGTGAAGCCAGTCTTGCCACCCTTTCCTGTCTCTAAGTGCCCATATCAACAGTTCTGTAGTCACCCCCCTCTCTTCTCCCCCTCTCTCTAAAACGGCTCTCTTTTGATCCCTCCCTTAGGTTGGACTTTGTCGGACTCACCTTGAACTTCAGATCTGCTCCTGTTTGTGTCGCCGGCCATCGATTGGTCAGCCTTGTTTTGGCGACCGAAAGGGGTTCCTGTGCCCCGTTTTGTTAGCCGCTGATCGATTGGCTGGTTGAAACAATGGCGGCCATCAGAAGCGTATTGATTGGAGGAGAAATGACTGCCGGCCTGTGACGCTATTGTTTTCAGTTTAAAAGACGGTGTATTGATCTGTTGGCCCTGCCATAGGCCCAAATGGTTCGCTTTGTGCCTGTCTCTGTATGTCTGTCCGTCTGTCTGTCCGTCCATCTGTCTGTCCCTCTGTCTGTCCGTCTGTCTGTCTGTCCGTCTGTCTGTCCATCTGTCCATCGGTCTGTCTGTCTGTCTGCCTGCCTGCCGGCCTATCTATTTGCTTTTCTATTTCACTCTCTGTTCCTATGGCCAGTCTGTTTCTGTCTTTCTCTGCCTCGCTGTGTCTCTGTCTCTCTGTCTTTGAGTGTCTATTTGTTTGTCTGTTGTTGTCCATCTGTCTGTCTGTCTGTCTGTCTGTCTGTCGTGTCTGTTCTGTCTGTCTCCTCTCTCTCTCTCTCTCTCTCTCCTCTATCTCTTAGTAAGTGTGTGTGTGTGTGCTGTGTGCGTGCGTGCGTGCGTGCGTGCGTGCGTGTGTGTGTGAAATCTTATTCTGATTGTTTTTACACTTTCGTAGAGTTTACATCTTTTAAAAACAAAGCCTGTTTGCTTGTTTGTCAATAAGTTTGTGCCCACCAGTTATTCAATTAGAGATTTTTTTATGAAATAGGAAATAACAGCCACTTGTGCAAAAAAAATTAGATGCTGAAGGATATCACTAAGACACCATTTTTATGGGAAGAATTCTTTTTCTTTTCCTTTTCTTTTTCCACTACTGCAGTATACGTCTGCTTCATCAATCCACTTGATTAATACAAACCCAGTGTGTGTGTCAAATCAAATTAAATTTCTATTTATTTCAAATCAAATCAAAATTTTATTTCCTGATGGTACATTGAATAAGCATTGATTTGCTTTTTTTTCATCAAGCCATCTATCTAAATATATATATATTATATTTTCATATTATATATATATATATATATATATATATATATATATATATATATATATATATATATATATATATATTGATTTGTGTGTTGTGTGTGTGTGTGTGTGTGTGTGTGTGTGTGTGCAGTGCGTGTGTGCGTGTGTGTGTGCGTGCGTGCGTGCGTGCGTGCCTGTATGTCTGTCTGCCTGCCTGCGTTTGGGTATGTGCATGTGCGCGCGTGCTTGCGACCGCGGGGTGTGTGAGTGTGTGCGTTTCTGTGTATTTTGGCCTCCAGGTGCACGCAAGGATGCCATCAACGTCACAGTATTTGCATCGCCAGGTGCTCTGCAGACGTGTACAGCTGCCTTCAGCGAGGCAAGAAAACTCGAAGAGACAGAGATGCTGAGATTTCCGCAAAGACCTGGATGAAAAATGGAACACTGACACTGGAACAGACACACAGACTGTGAGCTGTTGTGGTGAGGGAGGGGGGGAGGGGGGGGAGGAAAGGTGTGTGTGTGTGTGTGTGTGTGTGTGTGTGTGTGTGTGTGTGTGTGTGTGTGTGTGTGTGTGTGTGTGTGTGTGTGTGTGTGTGTGTGTGTGTGTGTAAAGAGCGGGACGAAAAGAAAAGAAAAGAAGACAGAAAGCCAGGAAGTCACATCCTCTGTTGATGTGCCACAGAGAACGTTACAGATTGTAGGAAGCTGAGGGTGGGGGTGGGGGAGAGGGGGGGGGAGTAAAGAACGAGAACGATGGTGGCCTGGGGTAGTGAGGGTGAGGGGTAGGGAGGAAGAGGGGAGGGAGGTAAATAGAGCTTTGTTTTGCTTGTGTTATCTGTGTTGATGATGCTGATGCTGATGCTGATAATGTGTGTGTGTGTGTGTGTGTGTGTGTGTGTGTGTGTGTGTGTGTGTGTGTGTGTGTGTGTGTGTGTGTGTGTGTGTGTGTGTGTGTGTGTGTTTTGATTTATTCTGTGGTCTTGCTGGGCAACATCCTTCTGCTGCTGCTGGGAAAACAAGTGATGAGAGAGAGAGGGGGGGGGGAGAGAGAGAGAAACGGAGAGAGAGAGGAGAGGGAGGGAGGGAGGGAGGGCAGACAGAGAGAGAGAGAAAGAGAGGAGAGAGAGAGAGAGGAGAGAGAGAGAGAGAGAGAGGAGAGAGAGAGAGAGAGAGAGGAGAGAGAGAGAGCATTAAAGCACTAGGCTAAATGCCAATGAGTGATTGAAGGGGGGGGGGGGGTATGTCCATCAAGAAGGCAGTGTGTGTGTGTGTGTGTGTGTGTGTGTGTGTGTGTGTGGTGTGTGTGTGTGTGTGTGTGTGTGTGTGTGTGTGGTGTGTGGAGAGTGTCTGTCTGTCTGTCTGTCTGTGTGCCCGCGCGCCCATACACATTTGTGCGCGCTTGCCGGTGGTTATATTGCGTGTGTACGTACATGACTTCTCCATCACCAAGATCTTTATCTGAACATTGCACATTCCCAAATGGTTTGGTACAACAGAGGATGCACTGCAGTGCCTGTAACCTTAAGCCTCCCCTGTTCCCTTTTGTCTGATATTTCACCTGAGTTACAGTGAAAAACGGATTTTACCCCTTAAAATGATAGAAATGCTCTATGATATCATCACACAAATAAATTGTCTGCCAGATTTTATATAATAATGTTTTGTCACTTCCTGACACGCCCCATACTGCCAACAATTATTGGCTGATGTGTTTTTGTTTGTTTCTTTGCTTTGATTTTGTTTTCGGAACTGGAGTTTCTTTTGGTTGGTCAGACAGACAGCTGGTCTCTGCGGTGAAGGCAGCTGTAGGCTGCAGGTCCTCCCAGTCTCTGCAGGTAGAAAACTGGCTGAACTGAAATCTTGAAGGTGTTGTTTTTGTGGCTGTACACAAAGAAGGTGGGCAGTTATTGTACTTTAAACATGTTGGTGCTAAACCAACAAGCCCCCCCCCCCCCCTCTCTTCTAATTCATCCTTATCCCTTTCCCCCGCTTCCCTCCCCCACTCCTGTGTCTGTGTGTGTGTGTGTGTGTGTGTGTAAATCTCTGTCCTGTTTTGTGGCTCTGTTTTGCCAGCTTGTTATGACGCTGTGGTCCGCAGGAAGAGGAAGAAAAAAAAGAAGGAACAGGCGCCGGTGTGACGTCATGGCCGCCATCTTGGAAGTTGTGTTTGGCTGTCAATTAATCGCCAGTGTTGTTTTGCCCCCCCCCCCTCCCCTTTGGGTGCCCTCCCCTCCTCCTCCCTCCCTGCCGCTCTACCCCTACTTCTGGATATATGGGGGGGGGGGGGGGGGGGGGGGGGGGGTGGTGGAGGGAGGGGGGTGACGATGTATGCCACAAATAAAAAAGAAAAAGCAAAAAAATAACAACAACAAAAAAACAGCACTAAACATAACGTCATGTTGCTCAAGCAGACGGACTGGAGAGAGGAGAGAGAGAAGAGAGAGAGAGAGAGAGAGAGAGAGAGAGAGAGAGAGAACTCGAACTCGAACTCGAAAAGTTTATTCACAAAAAGGCCATTGGCCCATACATGAAGGGGGTTGCCAAATGCTTAGTGTTTTGGTGGAATAAAAGACAACAGCAATGAAAACAGCAGAATTGTATTAGCAACAAAAACAGTAGCAAAAATATGACTTACGATAATAAAGTATCTCTTATTCTAAAGGCTTTACACAAATATAGAGTGAGGCTGCGCACAACCTCAGGCTGACTTGATGCCATGAGTAAACAGAGTCTAAATGAATTAGGCTGCTTTCTATATTTCACAGGAATGTAACTCTGCCTAACATCCTCTAACACTGGACAGCACAGCACAAAATGCACCTCATTTTCAGGTGCTTGCTTACATAACGGGCATAGTAACCTGAGGTCATCAACATCATATCCTCTGTATCTGAATTTATGAACATTTATATCTGATACACCAAGTCTAAACTTTGACATAATTCTTTTCAAATGTATGTCCATATCAAGCTTTAAATAAGGTTTGATATCATGTGTACTTATAAATTGTCTATACATTTGATACCTATCACTGGTTTGTATATGATCATTCCATTGCTGCCAACGGCAGTCAATCAGTCTTTGTCTGAAAGTGTTTATAAATTCTCTACAATTTCCAAGACCTTGACTGAGCCAAACAAATCCAAAACCGAGTTCACATAAACAGGTGCGTATTTGTGTAGCCCAGTTGTTTTTCCCTTTCACATCTAGATCATAAAGCATCTTGTAAGATTTAAAAGGTAGCCTGTTCTCATCCATATGTAGAATCTTAATCCAGTATCTAATACATCTTACAGCAGCATTAACAGAGAGAGGATATCTATTAGTTTCACTATACACAAGATCATTGGGCGTTCGTCTATCTAAGCCTAAGAACTGCTTTAAAGCAAAGAGGTGCACTGATTCACAATGCGTTACAGCTGCATCCAAACCCCAAATTTCTGCACCATATAGCACAGTGGGTTGTATTTGGGCATCAAATATTTTAATGAACAAGTCAAATGAGTTATTATTCAATATTCGCAATTTTCTCAAAACCAATAACAAGCTTCGTTTACCTCGACTTGCCAGATCTTTACATGCAGTTGTGAAACTAAGTTTTGTAGAAAAACAGATTCCTAAGTATTTATATACATTAATCACAGGCAAGACTTTTCCATTGTACAACCATTTTTCATGAACAGCTAAATGACCACCTTTTCTGAATACAACGATATTGCTCTTATTCAGATTAACCTTAAGATCAAGAGCCGATGCAGCACTGCTCAAGCTATTTAACTGCTTTTGTAAGCCAACAACTGTTTCAGATAGCAGGATAACATCATCAGCAAGAAGAAGAATAAACAATTCTGTGACATCTTGGGAGAAAGAAGCACCATGCTTACCATTATTGATGACTTCTCTGGCTAACTCATTAATGAAAACAGAAAACAATAAAGGGCTACATACATCGCCCTGTTTAACACCAGTGGTACAGTATATTATGTCAGTCAGTTTAGTACCACATCTTATTCTGCTTTTGACATTCTGATACATGGCTCTCAAACAACGTAATAATTTACCCCTCACACCATTTTTCTGGAGAATAGGCCACAACAAGTTTCTATTAACAGAATCAAATGCCTTTTCAAAGTCAATAAATGCCACATACAGTTTACGGTTATGAGTAAACTGTTTCTGAACAAACGCAAGCAAAGTAAACATATGATCTATAGTAGAGTATCCTCTCTTAAAACCAGCTTGGTGTTCACCTGTAATATCATTTTTCGTAACCCATTCTTGTAATCTATTATTAATGATAGTACTATACAACTTACTACTTATGTCACTAAGAGAGATTCCCCTGTAGTTATTAGGGTTATCAACATCACCCTTTTTGTGTAATGTTAGGATTATAGATTCAGTCCAATTATCTGGGAAAAGGCCATCATCAAAGATTTTGTTAAACAATTTTAGAAGGAAAAGCACTACATTTTCACCTCCATTTTTCAGCAATTCTCCAATGATTTGATCAGGACCTGCTGCTTTATCATTCTTTAGTTTTCTAAGTGCCCAATATATTTCACCTTTAGATATTGGACGATCAAAATCTTCCTCACTTTCATCATAGTCAACATTAGCATTCATGGAGTTGTCTGATGAATCTTTCTCCAGCAGGTTTTTGAAATGTTGAAACCAACTGTCAACTGATATACTATTCTTTGGCTGACTATTTCTAAATGATGCCTTCTTAACACTCTTCCAGAACTGGACTTGAGAGGAAATTGAAGACACCATGTCTGCAAGTAATGACATATTATACTGTTTCCTTTTCCTTTCTAACATGTATTTATATTCCCTTCTTAAGATGCAGTACCTGTTTTTGTCTTCGTTCTTTAACGTTTTTCGGTAAGTCTTCAACAGTTTTCTTATTCTATATTTCATACTTTTACATTCATTATCAAACCATGTAGCATTAGGTAAACCTTTATTAAGATGTACCTGTTTCTGTATACATTTAGCACTGGACTTTATGCAATCATTAAACAAATCTAGAGCTTCATTAATGTTCTCATCAATCATCTGTAAGGCACTTGAAAAATTTACACACATGTCCTCCTCACAAAGATTATCTTTATAAGCTGAGAGTTTGTTTTCATCCCACACAAACTTTTCCACTACAGATGGCTCTTCAGCTGTTACATATGTTTTACACAATGGATTAATATGTAATTCTACAGGAAGGTGATCTGAATCAGAACGTTCAGCAACAAACAAATGACATGAATCAAAAATCTGAGAGAACAAATCATCTGACACTAAAAAATAATCATTAACACTGCATCCTCCATCAGAAATATAGGTAAAGCGTCCTTGCTGATCGCCATTACACACGCCATTCAGAATTTGCAAACTAAGTGCAGTACACATATTCAATAATAACTTACCATAATTATTGATAACAGCATCTTCAGAATACCGATTACCACTGAGAGACATGCTTTTACTATAAGAATCTAAAATACAGTCATTTGCCACATGATGACAAGAAAAATTTGATGTCCTGCTATTTAAGTCTCCACACAATATTATATCAACTTCATCCAAAGTAAC
Source organism: Stramonita haemastoma (assembly GCA_030674155.1). Taxonomy (NCBI): domain Eukaryota; kingdom Metazoa; phylum Mollusca; class Gastropoda; order Neogastropoda; family Muricidae; genus Stramonita; species Stramonita haemastoma. The sequence continues at coordinate 1,375,707 of CM060322.1, forward strand.
AGCACAATTGACTAAATATTCTTCCAACATAGCAATCCCGTTATCATAGTCAAACATGTTATAAAAAGGAGAACCTTCAGGTGGGATATACACACATACAAGCAAAACATTTCTTGAAGTACACAACAAAGATTTGTCACAGAGAAAAGAACAAATATTAGGGTATGGAACATCTAAACATTTTACAAGAGCAGCTAACTCATGCTTTATGAAACAAACTACTCCCCCTGATCGCCTCCTTGATGGCTAACTTTAATTGCCGACTTACAGAAGGCCTTATAGCCACTAAACACATCTGGCTGAATATCTTCTAGGAACGTTTCTGTCAGACAAATAAAATCGAAGCTACGCACATACGACACAAAATCTCCATCGGAGAGTTTTGAAAACAACCCATTAATGTTCCAGGACAAAAAGAAAAAGTTTTATTTGTTTGATTTGTAATGTCACAATCCAGTTGATCTACTACATCATCTACACACTCAATTTCAATAATTTCATTAATAGTACAAGACACGGAATTAATACTTTCAACAGTACCAAGATCATCATTTAAAGAAGACTCTTTATTTAAACAAGGACTACAACATGACTCATAGATATGTTGGGTTGGGTCTACGCCTAGGCCAAGTGTACAGTGGTCTTTGTCTTCGTCTCCTCGCGTGGCTTCGCCACGCGCTGTGTCAATCTCACTTGAAACAGCACAAAGCCGTCTTACGTGATTATCAGTCTGACGCTTCATGACCGGTGTACTTCTACTTTTGCTTCCCCCCTGTGAATTGCCTCCACCGTACGATGTGTGTATGGGCCGGCCAACAAGCTATTCCTTTCTTTCTAAATCATGAAGGGTCACCCTTTCACCATCAATGATCAAATGATCAAAGATCATTCTCACATTTTTTCCTTCTGCTCGGGCACTCTTCAAATACGGGGTGAGTTTGCGTCTAATTTCTCTAACAGCTTGGGAAAAATCTTCGTCTACGAAAATCTTTGAACCCTTCAGCCGCGTCTTTGCCTTCAGTATGCTAAGCTTATCTTGATAAAAACAACACCTAGCAATAATGGGAGAGTTGGGTTTCGAATTTATCCTGTGCACTCTATCGAATTTCACCTCTGCCACATCCATTTTTTCTGAGAGAAGATTTTTTACAACCCTCTCACAGTCAGCTCCAGACTCATCAGCTCTCCTATCTAAACCATGAAAAATGACGTTGTTTCGTCTGGACCTTCCTTCTAGATCTTCAGATTTCTTTTCCAGCTTTTCAACCCTATCTAACAATTCTGTATTTGACTGTTTTAAGTCTAAATTTTCAGTTCTAAGATTGTCCATGTCTTGTTTCAGGCTACACATTTCCTCTTTCAACACACCCACACTGTCTGTCAACAATTTTATCTCATTCTTCAAACTGTCCGTTGTAGTTTTCAGCAGGTTTTCCACTTTCTCGATTTTGGCTGTCATGGTGTTGAAGGACAGTTCCTTAGGAGAACCAGCAGAAGAGGAATCCTGGCCACGGTGTATGGTCGTAGGCGTGTTGGTAAAGGTGGTCACATCAGCCCTAGTTCTGGTTTTCCTGGATGCAGTACCTGTGATGGTGCTACGACCACCAGCACCACCAACCAAACTGG
>CM060322.1:1382332-1399832 GCA_030674155.1 Stramonita haemastoma
CGAGCGCAATGCTCCGACCACAGGGCTATCCCGCCCCCAATAATGAATAATGAATGAATGAGTGAATAAGAGAGGAGAGAGAGATGAGGAGAGAGAGAGAGAGAGAGGAGGAGAGAGGAGAGAGAGGGGAGGAGGAGAGAGAGGGAGAGAGAGAGAGAGAGAGAGAGAGAGAGAGAGAAGAGAAGAAGAAGGAAGAAGAAGAGAGACAGAGAAGGAGAGAAGACAGGACAGACAGGACAGACAGACAGACAGAAGAGACAGAAGCAGACAGACAGAGAGGACAGACAGACAGACAGACAGACAGACAGAGACAGGACAGAGAGACAGAGAAGAGAAGAGAGAGACAGAAGGACAGACAGAAGGACAGAGAAGAGACAGTAGCAGAGAGAAGAGACAGAGCAAGTAGAGAGAGAGAGAGAGAGACAGAGAGAAGGGGACAGAAGTAGAGAGAGAGAGAGAAGAAGAGAAGAGAGAAGAGAGAGAGAGAGGGAGAGAGAGACGAGAGAAGAGAGAGACGAAGATGAGAGAGAGAGAGAGAGAGAGAAGAGAGAAGAGAGAAATGAGAATGTGAGAGTGAGAGATAGAGAGAATGGAATGAAATGAAGAGAAAAAGTGAAATACACAAACTGTGAGGAGACATGGTGATGTGGAGTCCATATAAGAAGCATTGGGTGTATAATTGAATCCCAAATATTAATAAAATTTAAAATATTATATTGTACATCATTATGTATATCTGTTTATGCATCATATATTTGTATGTATATTTGTGTATTATTATATTTATATGTATATCTATTTATCATATATTTTTATGTATATTTGTGTATCATATATTTGTAAGTATATTTGTATATCATATAATTGTATGTATATTTATGTATCATACTTTGCATACATATCTATATATCATATATTTGTGTGTATTTATATATCATATATTTGTTTGTAAATTTTAAAGTTGTACATGAACATACAGACTATGCCTAACTGCCTGTGACTGATGATCTTGTATTGTGACATTGGTAGATTTAAAATTGGAACAGTATTTTCCAAGTTTAAGATAGATGCGAGAGTTTCTGTTAATGTTGTGGCTGTGGTTGTGTGTGTGTGTGTGTGTGTGTGTGTGTGTGTGTGTGTGTGTGTGTGTGTGTGTGTGTGTGTGTGTGTGTGTGTGTGTGTGTGTGTGTGTGTGTGTGTGTGTGTGTGTGTGTGTGTGTGTGTGTGTGTGTGTGTGTGTGTGTGTGGTGATGTACTGTAAATATCTCTGCCAGGCAGAGGGGCAAACATACCAGCAGACCTGGCACTGTTTCTGGGTTGCTTGTTTGTTGTTGTTATTTGCAATGTGGAGCAGCATTTGTGACAATACATGATTATACCAACATTTTTTCTGTGGTGCTTTTTCACATTATTTCCTTTGTTGCAGTTATGGACATTTTTTTTCAGTCTGTGAAACATATGCATGATGTTCATGCGTACGTGCATGATGTCATATGTATATAAAACACATGGTCTGATAATGTGACATACATGTTGTTTTGTTATTACGCAATGATTGTATCGTTCAATATTGCCATTAATGGCAGATGGCAATATAACGCCTCTTTAGTCATCACGTGAAAAAAACGTCATTTTTTTTTTTTTTTTTTTTTTTTTACACCCAAACAGTTTTCAGACATACTTCATGTCTGTTTTTCAATTTTTGTATGTCCGTCCATTTGTTACATTTGTAAGGGCTTAAAAAGGCATATCAACATATCGTAATCAAACTGTAATACACTTTTAACGTTGCCAAAGGTTCGTGTTCGGTTACATTGACGTCAAAATGCGAAATGTACACCTTACATATTAACTAGCAATGTTTGTTTGTTACAGTGCCACGTGTATACCTTACATATCAACTAGCAATGTTTGTCACTGTGTCAAATGTATACCTTACATATCAACTGGCAGAGTTTGTTTGTTACAGTGCAAAATGTAGACCTGACATATCATATCCGCTCATGGTGTTCGGTGTTTGGCTATATCAATGTCATAATGTGAACTGTATACCTGACATATCATACCAGCTTATAGTGTTCGGTGTTTGGCCATATCAATGTCATAATGTGAACTGTATACCTGACATATCATACCAGCTCATGGTGTTCGGTGTTTGGCAATATTGAAGTCATTATGTGAACTGTATCGCCCACATACTAATCATTCTATCAGCTAACGCTGTTTGCTGATACCGATGTCGGAGGTGTCAGGGAGTGTACACCTACATATCACCTCGTGTCGAGCCCTCCCTCTTTCGACATGCTTTTCCAAAGCAGCCACGCTTATCCAGTCCGTCCATCTGTACATACAAACTGGTTCTGTCTGTTCATGCTGTTGTTATCCGCTTTTTAATTTTTGTACATGAATGTCCCCACTTGGCAACCTGTTTGGAAATGTACTTGTGTACAGTCGTAATTTTAGACATCTCTTAGTTTGAGGGATAGGGTGGTTCAGTGGTCAGAACACTCGCTCTCCCCAAGCTAAGATTAAGCAGCTTTGAGCGTGGTGACTGTTCGTGTATCTTGGCTTCAATACCGTCCCCCAGTTCACCTAGCTGTCAATGGGTACCTCCTTTGGATCAGGGAAGGTAAAGCAGCGAGGGAGAGGAGATGGGCGCCGCCCCTAGAGAAGCTGAGGTCTCTGATGCCCCCGTTCTTCAACAACCACACAGTCTAGTAATGGGAACACCTTTACCTTTACCAACATAAGAAAAAAGAATTTAGATCTATCTTGGAAGAAACATTTGCTTTTTATTTCTTTGTAGTGATGACGGAAGCCAGGAAGGCAAAGCCACCTTTTTCCAGAAACTTCCCTGAACAATCGACTCCAAACTGGGAAAGTTGGCATTAGTAGCTGGAAAAAAGAGAAAGGGGCTGACTGAAGGAGGCTTGCCATAGCTGTGTCATCATTGACTGGACAGGTTTTTCTTGTTTGTTTGTTTCGTTGGTTGCTGTGTTTGTGTGTGTGTGTGTGGTGTGTGTGGGGGGGGGGTCTATTAGCTTACTGCCATTATTGCTTTGCCTGCTTCCGTGTGATGCGCAACTTACTTTGTAGGAGTAATTAATCAAAAAGATATTGATGGCACAGTCCCTCCAAGTCAGAATGGCAACGCAGGCAAAACGGGGCACAGGCAGAATCTGGCCACTGGTCAACCTCAGGGCTCTAGCTGCAGAACGAACAAAGAAGTGGGGGGGGGGGGGGGGGGGGGTGTGGCCTGGAGGTTTGAACAGTGTGCTCACGATTTGAGGGTTGGGGATCGAGTCCAGACTCCACCTGCATCCATAGAGTTTATGTATCATGGTAGTTTATGTATCACTGATATTTATGTATCACTGGGTAGTTTATGTATCACTGGGTAGTTTATGTATCACTGGTAGTTTATGTATCACTGGTATTTATGTATCGCTGGGTAGTTTATGTATCACTGGGAGTTTTATGTATCACTGGTATTTATGTATCGCTGGTAGTTATGTATCACTGGAGTTTATCTATCACTGGTAGCTTTATTTCTATGCATCACTCTAATACTTCCCATAGTTTTGTCCCGGAAGCTGCACCAGTGGAAAAAGCCGTTTGGACTGCTTTGAAAAGCTCCACAGACGTCACTTTGCACAACGTGACGTCATTTGCCATCACTTCACCTTGACAACGTGTGTGTTGACGTCAAATAAATTGTGCGAAAGCTCGTGTGGCTAACAAGAATCCAAAAGCAGCCGTGTGTCAGGCTGGATGATTAACCACGTGGCTTCAGTGACTGTTTAGGGAGGCTTGGGGGGCATAGACTGTACATAGTAAGTGGTGACTGTGTGTGTGTGTGTGTGTGTGTGTGTGTGTGTGTGTGTGTGTGTGTGTGTGTGTGTGTGTGTGTGTGTGTGTGTGTGTGTAGATTAATTCACTGATAAAACTTTCAACCTATTTTATTGCTTTGTACATAAAAGTTGCATTACGTCTTCTGTACAGAATCAGACACTGGTATTATAATTCTTTCACAGGGCTGGTGGGACATCACAGGTCCTGACTGGACAACAGTCTGTATGGGCGTTAGCTTGATCTTCTTGTCTTGTCCACATTTGTACTGAGTTAGTATGATTCATTTGAATGGATAAGTTTTGAATTATCCCCCCCCCCCCCCCCCTTATTTAAGTAGGCATTTTTAAAGCTGAAAATCTGACCATGATTATTGGGCATTGTTAGTCATATTTCGGTTATCCTCATACCTTGAGAGTTTATCTGTTATTGAAATGTTATGATGAACATGGTGCTGCAACTGGGCTTACCTGTGTTGTATTCTGGTTGTTATGTCTGCGGTGAGATTTCTCAGCACGGGGCTGAAGCTGTTCTCCCCGGAGAGCAATGTTTCAGTCGCCTCAGCCCGGCGCCACATTTATTTGGGTTTTGCTCTGATTTTGATGACGTCAGTTCGTTTGACCTGTCATGATATGAAATCGGTGTCATCAATGTATTATTTATGATGACTTAGTTGTCGTGTTCTGACATTATATTTAGCAGATTGTGTTTTGAAGTGTTAATGACTAATAAAAGATGGAATTAGAGATTCAGTCATTGTGGTGTTCATGTTGTGTTTTCTGCTTTGAGTTTTGGACGAGAGAGATGAGAGACTGATTAGTGAGGCTGTAAATGTTAGTAAGCCTCTTCTTCTCTTCTTCTTCTTCTTCTTCTTCTTCTTCTTCTTCTTCTTCTTCTTCTTCTTCTTCTTCTTCTTCTTCTTCTCTCTTCTTCTTCTTCTCCTTCGCAATTCTTCTTCTTCTTCTTCTTAATTCTTCTTCGCAATTCTTCTTCTTCTTCTTCTTCTTCTTCTTCTTTCTTCTTCTTCTTCTTCTTCTCTCTTCTTCTTCTTCTTCTTCTTCTTCTTCTTCTTCTCTTTTGCAATTCTTCTTCTTCACAATTCTTCTTCTTCTTAATTCTTCTTCTTCGCAATTCTTCTACTTTTTCTTTGCAGATCTTCTTCTTTGCAATTCTTGTTCTTGTTCTTTTTTTCTCTCTCGTCTCCACCTGTTAAAATTCAGCTACATGTCAATCAGCTATGCGCTCTCTCTCTCCTCTCTCCTCTCTCTCTCTCCCCTCTCTCTCTCTCTCCTCTCTCCTCTCTCCTCTCTCTTCTCCTCTCTCTCCTCTCTCTCTCCTCCTCTCTCTCTCCTCTCTGATCTCATCCTCCTCATCCTTAGTCATATAGGGACTATTTGTCCTGAATGCAGACACAAGTCCCCTCCCTCAATCCTGTGATGATGTCATAAATAGAGGACCATCAACACCAATCAATCCTCAATCCTTTGATGATGTCAGACACAGAGGACCATCAACACCAGTCCCTCCTCAATCCTGTGATGATGTCATATATAGAGGACCATCAACACCAATCCCTCATCAATCCTGTGACGTCATACACGGAGGACCATCAACACCAATCCCTCATCAATCCTGTGACGTCATACACAGAGGACCATTAACTCAGAATGGAACCCTGCAAACTTGAACTGACATGGCATCAGAGAAGGATAAAGATCGTATTGTAAGGACCAGACTTAGCCGCCTCATGTGGTAAACGCCGCAGAAGTAACCGCGTGAGTATATCGTGTAACTTATTAGAGCACGTTATGTGTATTTCTCAGTCTTCTGCACCAACTTAAAAAAAGAGTGAAAAGCAAAGCAAAACTACAGAAGCCAACCCCCCAAAAACAACAACAACAAAAACAAACAAAAAAAACCAAACAACAAAAACAACAGAAAACAAACAAAACAAAACACAGAAAAACAAAACAAAAACCAAACAAACCATACAAAACAAAAAACACCAAACCAAACAATCCCTCTCCCCCATACCCCCCCTTCCAAAGAAAAATCAAAACAACCCCTCAAAACCCTAAACAAAACCAAAAATACCCAACCAATTAACCAAACAAACAAATACCTGGTTGGATACCCCAAAAATGCACGATTTGTGTGTGTGTGTGGGGGGGGGGGAAAAGAACACACCACACACACACACACACCACACACGCACACACGCGCCACGCACGCCGCGCGCCACACGCCGCCCCCACCACACACACACACACACCACACACACACACACACACACACACACACACACACAACACACACACACACACCACACACACATCACCCTTTTTGTTCCCAGTCGTTTGAATCTATGTCTGGTTTAGATTCACTATTTTTCTCTTCATGCTACATGTGTGTTTGCACGTGTGTGCAGACAATCGCTCTGCCGGTAGGATAAAAAACCAACAACTATATTAACAGGGATCTGTTGCCCTTAGAAACAAAGATTACCCAATCAGTAAATCAATCAATCAATAACTCATTCCATCGACCAACCAATCAATCAACCAATCAATTAATCAATCAATTGTCAAACTTTCAAATCGCCCCCAAAACTGACGGCTATCGATGAAAGGGAAGTAAATTCAGCTGTGCGTGCTTGACTGGCTTATCTCCCATCGCTCATCTGTTGCGTAAACTTCGAAACAAAAGGTTAAAAAAAAAAAAAAAAAAAAAAAAAAAAGGGGGGACCTTTACCTTAGAGTCAAGCTGTTTTAAAATCTCAGTCGTTGCCAAAGCAAAAATTACCAACGATTCCAGACTAACATAATGTTGAGCCATGCGGTGTGTTCGTTTTGGCGAGCATGCAAGCAGGTGTGATGGTGCGTACAAGCCTTCAGGGCTGTCTGCCTGTACTGGTGCCGGAAAGTGAACGGTAGTGTCTAAGTGTTTATCATTATCACTTGCTAAACTCAGTAGCTTTGTTAACCAGTGGTGGTTTTGTTCTTGCAGGGCGAAGCGGAAGATGTGGCACCTACCAGCCTCTCTGTATAAGGCAACAGAACACTTGCAGATCTGTTAGGCTATTATATCATTATATTATTATAATAATAATAATAATAATAATAATAATAATAATAATAATAATAATAATAATAATAATAACAACAACAACAATAATAATAATAATAATAATCATATCATATCATCATGGCTTGGCTTCGCGAACGAAGATTAAGGGCACTGTCCACGTCTGGTGCAGGCTCGCTGGTGGCTGTTCAGTCCAATGCGTGACAAACAAACCCGGCCGCAGCGGCTGCAGGGGAAAGTCGATTCTGGGGTTGATGTAGAGGGGACGCGGTTCTTCCTCCTCATTCGCCTCTCCTCAAGGGCCGCTCTGCGATTGTCCTCAAAGGAGGAGACCGACTGATGCACAGTGTGTCGCCAGGCCTGCCGGTCAGCAGCAAGGACTGACCACTGGTTATGGTCTATGAGGCAGGCTGACAGAGATTTCTTCAGAGAGTCTTTAAATCTCTTCTTTGGTGCGCCTCTGTAGCGGTGTCCGGTGGAAAGTTCACCGTAGAGAACCATCTTCGGTAGGCGATGGTCCTCCATTCTAAAGACATGCCCTGCCCAGCGTAGCTGCGTTTTCAGCAACATGGCCTCAATGCTGGTGATCCCTGCTTGCTCCAGCACCTCAGCATTCGTGGTGAAGTCGCTCCAGTGGATGTCGAGGATGGAGCGGAGACAGCGTTGGTGGAAGCGTTCCAGAATTCGCAGGTGGTGTCTGTATGTGACCCATGACTCAGAGCCATACAGGAGGGTGGTCAGTACCACGGCTCTGTAGACACTGATCTTGGTGTCTTTCTTCAGGTGTTTGTTTTTCCAGACACGGTGGTAGAGTCTGCCAAAAGCACTGTTTGCCTTTGCCAGTCTGTTGTCTACATCTTTATCAATCTTTGCGTCAGAGGAGATTGTGCATCCCAGGTAGGTAAACTGCTGGACTGTCTTCAGTTCTGTCTCACCAATTGTAATGTGAGGTGGGTGGTACGCTACCTGAGGTGCGGGCTGGTAGAGAACCTCTGTCTTCTTCAGGCTGACTTCGAGTCCGAAGAGCTGGGCTGCCTCTGCAAAACAGGATGTTACATGCTGCAGGGCGGTTTCTGAGTGGGCTACAAGGGCAGCATCATCAGCAAAAAGTAGTTCTCGAATTTGTTGCTCCAGGGTTTTGGTGTGGGCCTGAAGACGCCGCAGGTTGAATAGGCTGCCATCTGTGCGGTAGCGTATGAAAACTCCGTCTTCGTCATCAAGATCTTCTGTGGCCCGCTGAAGCATCATGCTGAAGAAGATAGTGAAGAGGGTTGGTGCAAGAACGCAGCCCTGCTTCACCCCGTTTGTGATTGAGAAAGGCTCTGAGAGGTCGTTGCTGTTTCTGACCTGGCCACGCTGGTCTTCATGTAGCTGGATCACCATGTTGAGAAACTTTGGGGGACAGCCAAGACGCTCCATGATCTGCCACAGGCCCTTCCTGCTCACAGTGTCAAATGCCTTGGTTAAATCAACGAAGGTGATGTACAGTCCCTTGTTCTGTTCGCGGCACTTTTCTTGAAGTTGTCTGAGCACAAAGACCATGTCGGTGGTACCCCTGTTAGCTCTGAAGCCGCACTGGCTCTCAGGAGGTGGTGTTCTGCAACAGCAGGTACTAGTCTGTTGAGGAGAACTCTTGCAAGGATTTTGCCAGCGATGGAGAGAAGAGTTATCCCCCTGTAGTTGGAGCAATCGGATTTTTCCCCTTTGTTTTTGTAATAATTAAATTAAAATTAATAATAATAATAATAATAATAGTAATAATAATAATAATAATACATGATCTTGTGAAAACAAATCAAATCATTATATTATAATATATATATATATATATATATATATATAATATATATATATATATATGTGTGTGTGTGTGTGTGTGTGTGTGTGTGTGTTTATATGATTTATCATGATAATCACAGGCTGTAGTCCTGACAGGCCTGTGCTGGTCTGCAGCCTGCCTCCCTCCATCAGGACCCTGAGTCTGGAGCAGTGACTGTCTGCTTTCAGACAGAAAGAAGTGGTAGTTAGTGTATTAGTGTATTGTATTGTGTTATGTTGTGTTGTACTGTACTGTACTGTATTGTGTTATGTTGTGTGTACTGTACTGTATTGTGTTGTGTTGTATTGTGTTGTGTTGTATTGTACTGTATTGTATTGTGTTGTGTTGTGTTGTACTGTACTGTATTGTGTTGTGTTGTATTGTGTTGTGTTGTACTGTACTGTATTGTGTTGTGTTGTTTTGTGTTGTATTGTGTTATATTGTGTTGTACTGTACTGTACTGTATTGTGTTATGTTGTGTTGTTTTGTGTTGTGTTGTTTTGTGTTGTATTGTGTTATGTTGTGTTGTATTGTACTGTATTGTATTGTGTTGTGTTGTACTGTACTGTATTGTGTTGTGTTGTATTGTGTTGTACTGTACTGTATTGTGTTGTGTTGTTTTGTGTTGTGTTGTATTGTACTGTATTGTACTGTATTGTGTTGTGTTGTTTTTTGTTGTGTTGTATTGTGTTGCATTGTACTGTATTGTACTGTATTGTACTGTGTTGTGTTGTTTTGTGTTGTATTGTATTGTATTGTACTGTGTTGTGTTGTTTTGTGTTGTATTGTACTGTATTGTGTTGTGTTGTACTGTATTGTACTGTATTGTGTTGTATGGGTTGCGTTGTATTGTGTTGTACTGTATTGTACTGTGTTGTATTGTGTTGTACTGTATTGTACTGTGTTGTATTGTGTTGCGTTGTATTGTGTTGTACTGTATTGTACTGTACTGTATTGTATTGTACTATGTTGCATTGCGTACATCTTTCAGCCTCAGCAGATGTCTATCAGAATTCAAGCTGCTCTCTCCAAGACGTGCACAATATTATTATTATTAACAATATTATTATAATATTCGGTATTGTGTTGTATTGTATTGTATTGTACTGTATTGTACTGTGTTGTATTGTATTGTATTGTGTTGTATCGTACTGTGTTGTATGGGGTTGCGTTGTATTGTGTTGTACTGTATTGTACTGTGTTGTATGGGTTGCGTTGTATTGTGTTGTACTGTATTGTACTGTGTTGTATTGTGTTGCGTTGTATTGTGTTGTACTGTATTGTACTGTGTTGTATGGGTTGCGTTGTATTGTGTTGTACTGTATTGTACTATGTTGCATTGCCTACATCTTTCAGCCGCAGCAGATGTCTGTCTCTCAGAATTCAAGCTGCTCTCTCCAAGACGGGCACAATGCCTGCCGCCTATGACAAACAGAAAGAAAAAGCAGGCTTCTTGTTGTTTGTTTGTGGTTTGTTGGTGTCTATGCACTTCAGCCAGAACAACTTTGGTGTTAGGCCTACCTGTGTTCTTTCAGCCAGAGGCACTGTGTGTGGAGTTCTCAGGACATGGCTGATCTGAGGTGGATGTCAGGGGAGTCTCCAGACAAGAGACCAGCGCCCAAGACCAACAGTCAGCGTTAGGCCCAGAGCCTGTCTCCACAACATCATCCGCTTTTTTCAGTCAGGCCAGGTGAAGAGTCCCAGAGAGAAGGGAGAGAACTTAGTTTGCGCTTTATTCGTGTGTGGAAGTTTCGGTTTTCTGATCCCGGTTCAATAGACAAGTGATACAGAGGTCACAGGTGTTCTGGTTATAGCAATGAATTATCGAAGTACTTTTCAGAGTATATACACGTCTCTGTATGCGTATGAATTGATAAACATATTGCTTTTAATAAAGAGTAATTTCCCTTAAAATACAATTTATAAATAATTGGAAATATGTCTTATGTGAAAGCTATGTAAATATATATCTCTCTGTTTATTAAATTACAAAACAAAAATGTTTTAAAGAAAATTACAAGTGTTATATTGTTATTATTGTATATCATACCAACAAAACTGTAAAATATATTTTGTGCAAAACACACTCCGGTTTTAATTTACAGACATGTTGCTTTAAAAACATGTTACGTAACTGTAGTGGCACCCTACGGAACGACATTAGTCGTAACTGAGAGCGCCGCTGTGAGCGGCTGTTCTCAGTGTGTCGTGGGCTTTCTTGGGTCGAAGCTGATTGGAGGCTTCGGCATGCTGATTAAATTGAAAGTTAGGGAAAGTTAAAGGGGTTAATTAGCTGAAATGGCGTAGCCTGAACAAATAGGCTTGGCCTACGCAAGGACGTCCTACCCCAACAGAGTGTGGCAAATGAAATAGGTTAGACCTTGGGCCTTTGGCCTAGTAAGCTAGGTCTAGGCTAGGGCCTAAGCTTCCCGTTTGTTATTAGTTTAAACCGTAAGCTTTCAATTAAGCCTAAGCTAATAATGCACAATATTTTATTGGAAATGTAGAGGTAGCATGGCGTCTTTCCACCCACAATTAAGGTTTTGGACATCGTGGATGTTTTGATATCGAATCGTTCACTATTCTCCAGGCCGAGTAGGAAGTTAAAAAAACAAACCAACTTTAGCACTTTAGAGTTTCAATCCTGATCCCCCTCCCCCTTCCCCTCTCATCCCAGAAGCTTTGGAAGGAATCTGGGTGCTAGTCTTTCAGATACAGACGATGAATCAAGGTGTGTGAAAATACATTTAGTGCACGTTAAAGAACCAGTGGCAGGGCTGACCCTGGCGAACTTTGTGCTGAAAGACCACTGTTACAACACACACACACACACACACACACACCACACACACACACACACACCACATATGAAGGAACAGTGGGGGTAGGGTGGAGGGGGAGGGAGGTGCTATGTTATGGCAACATGTCTTTCCAGATCGAGCAATCTGCATTCATTCAGAGAAATTTGGTAGAACAGAAATCTCTCTCTCTCTCTCTCTCTCTCTCTCTCTCTCTCTCTCTCTCACACACACACACACACACACACACACACACACACACACCACACACAACAAACACAACACCACGCACACAAAAGAGATATCGTTATGCTGAATTTTTATTTTCATTTCATCTTTTCATTGGGTACTGATTTATATAAACTTTTTGTTTAAAAGAAACCAAAACGACCAAAAATATGAAAAATATACCCAATAATACAAACCAAGAACCCTTACTAATACAAGGAAAAGAAAATAGGAATAAACCCAGAAAAAAATAGTTTGAAATACAACTGTAAAGGAAAAGGAAAACAACCAATAAAACGAGAACAAATATTGCGAAATAGCACAAAAGAAATAAACGTAACATGATTGTCTTTAAAAATACATAAAAAAGAAACAAAACCCATACTAAAACGAGATAAACTCATAAAAGGTATCATAATACTTATAAATTATATAAACAATATTAAAGAAGTATTTAACGAAAAGAAATCCGTATAACTGCTAAATATAAAGAACCTGTAATTTTCTTCAATCACCTTTAAAAATCAGTCTTTTTTTTTCTTTTTTTTTTCATGATTCAACTGTCAGCTGTTGATGCCTTCCGAAGGGAGACAAGTGTTGAGAGTATCACAGTCCTTGAAACATGGCGAGAGGTCGTCAGGTGTTGGGTCTGGTTGTTCGTGAGAGGGGGGGGGGGGGAGGGGGAGGAGGGGTACGTGGGGATGGGGGAGGAGGGGGGGGGGGCGAAATTATGTTAGGGACAAAAAAGTCAGTGGTTGTATTGGTGGGAGGGGGGGGGGGCAAATTTTGTTAGGGTAAAAAAAGTCAGTGGTTGTATCGTGGTGGGGGGGGGGGGGGGGGGGGGGGGGGGGGGGGGGGGGGGGGCGAAATTATAGCAGACACGAAAAAGTGATGGTCGAAATTATTTAGGAACGAAAAGTAAGTGGCGGTGTTTCGGGGAGGGGGGGGGGGGGGGGGGGGTTGAAGACAGGCGAGAGTCCTGTGTCTCTCTACACTCTGCGGACTCTGGGGTTGTGACGTCCCCTCATGCGCCTGGAGGGCCGGTAGTTCTGCACAAGAGAACAAAGGATTGACACTGTTATCAGCTGCGCCGGAGGGCCGGTAGTCGCTACACAGAGAACAAAGGATTGACACTGTTACTCACTCGCCTGGAGGCCGGATCTGCACACAGAGAACAAAGGATTGACACTGTCTATCAGCTGCGCCTGGAGGCCGGTAGTTCTGCACACAGAGAACAAAGGATTGACACTGTTATCAGCTGCGCCTGAGGGCCGGTAGTTCTGCACACAGAGAACAAAGGATTGACACTGTTATCAGCTGCGCCTGGAGGGCCGGTAGTTCTGCACACAGAGAACAAAGGATTGACACTGTTATCAGCTGCGCCTGGAGGGCCGGTAGTTCTGCACACAGAGAACAAAGGATTGACACTGTTATCAGCTCGTCACAGTCAGTGTAGTCAGCCCTTACACACAGGCACGTACACATATGCAGCGCATGCATACACACACATACACACATGCACACACACACATACACACAACGCACACGCGCGCACGCACACACACACACACAAAACACACACACACACACACCACACACAACACACACACACACACACATTCATTCTGCAAACAGTCTTAGCTCACCTCAAATTGAGACATGAGGTCGTCTTCAGGAATGGTGTTGTTAAAGCCAAGGGGCGTACTGCAAGACATAACAACACTCAGAGTTAGGTCAGTTTTGCATACAGTGAGGATAACACCTACAGTAACAAGGAGTATACTACAACACATAACAACACATACAGTAACAAGGAGTATACTACAACACATAACAACACATACAGTAAGGATAACACCTACAGTAACAAGGAGTATACTACAACACATAACAACACATACAGTAAACAAGGAGTATACTACAACACATAACAACACATACAGTAAGGATAACACCTACAGTAACAAGGAGTATACTACAACACATAACAACACATACAGTAAGGATAACACCTACAGTAACAAGGAGTATACTACAACACATAACAACACATACAGTGAGGATAACACCTACAGTAACAAGGAGTATACTACAACACATAACAACACATACAGTAAGGATAACACCTACAGTAACAAGGAGTATACTACAACACATAACAACACATACAGTAACAAGGAGTATACTACAACACATAACAACACAACAGTAAGGATAACACTACAGTAACAAGGAGTATACTACAACACATAACAACACATACAGTAAGGATAACACCTACAGTAACAAGGAGTATACTACAACACATAACAACACATACAGTAACAAGGAGTATACTACAACACATAACAAACACATACAGTAAGGATAACACCTACAGTAACAAGGGGTATACTACAACACATAACAACACATAACACCTACAGTAACAAGGGGTATACTACAACACATAACAACACACATAACAACACATACAGTGAGGATAACACATACAGTAACAAGGGGTATACTACAACACATAACAACACATAACACTACAGTAACAAGGTATACTACAACACATAACAACCTAACACCTACAGTAACAAGGGGTATACTACAAACATAACAACACAAGTTACACACATACAGTGAGGATAACACCTACATAACAAGGGTATACTACAACACATAACAACACATACAGTTAGGATAACACCTACAGTAACAAGGAGTAATACTACAAACACATAACAACACATACAGTAAGGATAACACCTACAGTAACAAGGTATACACAAACATAACACCTACAGTAACAAGGAGTATACTACAACACATAACAACACATAACAACACATACAGTAGGATAACACCTACAAGTAACAAGGGGTATACTACAACACATAGCAACACATACAGTGTAACTAACACCTACAGTAACAAGGGTATACTACAACACATAACACCTACAGTACAAGTGGATACTACACTACACCTACAGTAACAAGGGGTATACTACAACATAACAACTACAGTAACAAGGGGTATACTACAACACTAACACACATAACAAGAATACAGTACATAACACCTACAGTAACAAGGTATACTACAACACATAACAACACATACAGTAACAAGGTACTAACATATAACACCTACAGTAACAAGGAGTATACTAACAACACCTACATAACAAGGAGTATACTACAACACATAACAACACCTACAGTAACAAGGTACCACATAACACCTACAGTAACAAGGGTATACTACAACATAACACCTACAGTAACAAGGGTATACTACAACATAACACCTACAGTAACAAGAGTATACTACAACCATAACAACAAACTACAGAGATAAAACATAAAAAAGTAAGGATAACACCTACAGTAACAAATCACACTCACTCAGTACAGAGTATACTACAACACATAACACACTACGTAGATACACTCTCCACCAACCCCCCCCTACAGTCAAGGTTACCACCATAACACACCTGTGTACAGTTACCAAGTGTATTTATCAGCCTACCTTGTGGTATATCACTGCTAGTATCACACCTTACCAATGTGTACATGTTACCAGTGTATTTATCAGCTTACCTTGTGGACATGTTTACGCAGTAGAAATCTGCTGTCGACATAACTTGGTATAAAATTTATACAGCCTTACCTTGTGTACATGTTTACCAATGTATTGATCACCTCACCTTGTGGTACATGTCACCAGGTGTGTGTGTCAGGCCTTACACTTGTGGTCAATGTTACCACTGTATTGATCAGTGTATTGATCCCCTCACCTTGTTTACATCTCCACCACAGTGTGTTTATCCCTCACCTTTGTACATGTTTACCAATGTCTTTTATCCCCTCACCTTGTGTACATGTTTACCAATGTGTTTATCCCCTCACCTTGTTGTACATGTTTACCAATGTCTTTATCCCCTCACCTTGTACATGTTTACCAATGTGTTTATCCCCTCACCTTGTTGTACATGTTTACCAATGTATTTATCCTCCCTCATACCTTGTTTTACATGTGTTACCAATGTGTTTATCCCCTCACCTTGTTGTACATCTCCACCACAGTGTCTTTATCCCCTGACCTTGTTGTACATCTCCACCACAGTGTCTTTATCCCTCACCTTGTTGTACATCTTCCACCACAGTGTCTCTAATCAGCCTTACCTTGTGGTACATGTTTACCACTGTATTGATCAATGCATTAATCAGACCTTACCTTGTTGTACATCTCCACCACAGTGTCTTTATCCCCTCACCTTGTTGTACATCTCCACCACAGTGTCTCTATCAGGCCTTACCTTGTGGTACATGTTTACCACTGTATTGATCAATGCATTAATCAGACCTTACCTTGTTGTACATCTCCTCACCACAGTGTCTTTATCGGGCAGGTAGTGATCCACCAGGTGCTCTGCCCTGCTGAGGTAGGCGGTCAGGTCAGGCAGCTCCTGTAGAGACCTCAGCGCCAGGGGCAGCACCACCTCCACCTCCACCCGCCCGTTGTCGGGGTCAAAGGTGGTGACCTTGCTCTTCCTGAAGAACTGCAGCTCCTGGGTCATGCCCTCCAGCTCCTGCTGCACGAGGTCGCCCAGGAGACCCATCAGCTGCTTCAGGTACTGGCGGGCCCGCTCCTCCACCTCCCAGTAGTTGTAGGCCCAGGAGCCCTAGGGAATCACAAGACATTGACAGTTGTAGGCCCAGGAGCCCTAGGGAACCACAAGACAGTGATAGGAACCTAGGGAACCACAAGACAGTGACAGGAGCCCTAAGGAACCACAAGACATTGACAGTTGTAGCCCTGAATGGAGGGAACCACAAGACATTGACAGTTGTAGCCCTAATGAACCACAAGACAGTGACAGTTGTAGCCTGAATGGAGGGAACCACAAGACATTGACAGTTGTAGCCCTAATGAACCACAAGACAGTGACAGTGTAGACAGGAAGCCCTAGGGAACCACAAGACAGTGACAGGAGCCCCAGGGAACCACAAGACAGTGACAGGATCCCTAGGGAACCACAAGACAGTGACAGATGTAGGACAGTGAGCCCTAGGGAACCACAAGACAGTGACAGTTGTAGGACAGGAGCCCTAGGGAACCACAAGACAGTGACAGGGCCCTGGGGAACCACAAGACAGTGACAGTTGTAGGACAGGAGCCCTGGGAACCACAAGACAGTGACAGTTGTAGGACAGGAGCCCTGGGAACCACAAGACATTGACAGCTGTAGGACAGGGGCCCTGGGGAACCACAAGACATTGACAGCTGTAGGACAGGGGCCCTGGGGAACCACAAGACATGACAGTGTAGGACAGGGGCCCTGGGGAACCACAAGACAGTGACAGTTGTAGGACCTGACATGAAGTAGGGAACCACAAGACATTGACAGTTGTAGGCCTGAGGGAACCACAAGACATTGACAGTTGTAGGCCTGAGGGAACCACAAGACATTGACAGTTGTAGGCCTGAGGGAACCACAAGACATTGACAGTTGTAGGCCTGAGGGAACCACAAGACAGTGACAGTTGTAGGCCTGAGGGAACCACAAGACAGTGACAGTTGTAGGCCTGAGGGAACCACAAGACATTGACAGTTGTAGGCCTGAGGAAACCACAAGACATTGACAGTTGTAGGCCTGAGGGAACCACAAGACATCCACAGTTGTAGGCCTGAGGAACCACAAGACAGTGACAGTTGTAGGCCT
>CM060322.1:1407332-1422332 GCA_030674155.1 Stramonita haemastoma
CTAAAAGTGTGGGTGGACTGGTACTCAAGGCAATAATAGCTAAAAGTGTGGATGGACTGGTTCTCAAAGCAATAATAGCTAAAAGTGTGGGTGGACTGGTTCTCAAAGCAATAATAGCTAAAAGTGTGGATGGACTGGTTCTCAAAGCAATAATAGCTAAAAGTGTGTCTATGCGCCACCTGCAAAGAAAAGCTTGACTCTGACCTTCACTCTGACCTTGACCTTGGTGCTCTTACCTTGCCAATGGCGGGCAGGCGAAGAAAGAGGTCGGCCTTGGTTTTGTCTCCCTTGGTGACCTTGGCATTGACCCCCACCTGCTTGCTGACGTCACGATCAGCGTCCCAGGAGAAACTGGCGTCCATGGAGGAGGTCTGCTGATCGTTGCTGAAAGAGCCCGCCGCCTCCAGGCTTCGGCCTGGGACACCCAGCTTGAGGCTGCCGTCATACGCCTGGGGGAGAACAAGACACAGGAAGTGAGTGAGTGAGTGTGAGTGAGTGAGTGAGTGTGAGTGAGTGTGAGTGTGAGTGAGTGACGAGTGAGTGAGCGAGTGAGTGAGTGATGCGAGTGTGAGTGAGTGAGTGAGTGAGTGAGTGAGTGTGAGTGAGCGAGTGTGAGTGAGCGAGTGAGTGAGTGAGCGAGTGAGCGAGCGAGTGAGTGGGTGGGTGAGTAAGTAAGTGAGTGAGAGTGAGTGAGTGAGTGAGTGAGAGTGAGAGTGAGTGAGTGAGTGAGTGAGTCAGTGAGTGAGTGAGTGCCTGCCTGCCTGCTTGCCCACCTTGCCGTAGTAGTGGCTGTTGTCGTTGTAGAGCAGGGTGTAGAAGAGCCTGCTGTCAGCGCGGTCGTCCAGGGCCAGGAATCCCTCACTGCTGGTCCTCTGCTCTCTGCTCACCACCTTCACCCCCGTGCTCACCGTGCGGGAAGGATGGATCACCTGCACCCACCACACCACCACCGTCACCCCTTGTCCGCACTCACCCACCCAGCCCTACCCCTGTCTCTGAGGTCGCAATGTGGCCACTTCCATGGAGGACAAAGGAAATCTGGCTGGTGGGGAGCTTCGTAGCTCTAGCAGTGGAACGACATCCCCCCCCCCGCCCCCCAAATGAACAGAAAGAATAGAAAATAGTGACCGTCTGTATTTTCAAGTGGGACAGAAAAGTATTAACAGACTAGTTTCCTGCTCCCCGAACTCGCAATAGCAACGTTCACTAATCAAGCACGTTCATTAATTTTAACGGTCTGTAATGAATTTAGACAAACTTAAAGAAAACCCCTTAGCTTAAGAATGAGCAATTATAATGATGATGATGATAACACATCAAAAAGAAATATTTAAACTAGGAAAAAAATGTCTGGATTGACCCCCCCCCCCCCCCCCCCCCCCCCCCCGAAAAACTCAAAACAATTATGAAAAAGTAAGAGAGAGAGAAGAGAGAGAGAGAGAGAAGAGAGAGAGAGAGAGAGAAGAGACACAGAGACAGAGACAGAGACATAAGAGAGAGAGAGACAGAGACAGAGACAGAGAGAACGAGTGAGAGACAGAGTCAGAGAAACAGAGACAGAGACAGAGAGAAAGAGAGACAGAAAAACAGACAGACAGACAGATAGACAGACAGAGAGATCGACAGACAGGGGTAGGGTTAGCCAAAGAAACTGAGGGTCAAGGTGACCTTGAAGGAGTAGTCCAGGTTGGTCTGGTAGTCATCGCGGATGTCCTTGGCCTTGGCCTCCAGACGCAGGTTGTGGTCGTTCTGGTCGCGGTCCCAGTTGAGGAAGAGGTCAGTCTGCACGTTGTGCCCGTCGCGCGTGAAGGCGCCCGTCACCTGGGCGGACCTGGGGCTGCGGGTGATCAGCGCCAGGGAGGGGTTGTCTCCCGTCTTCAGCTCGCCCTCCGCATCCAGCAGGCTCTCTCCGTTGAGGGTCAGGTCGACCTTGGGGATGTAGACGCCATCCTTGTGCTCGTGCTGCACGTGCAGGTTGGCGGAGCGCACCTGGGGGAAGGGCGTGTGCAGGGTGAGGTCTGCCTGCACCTCCTGCCCGTTCCAGGCGTCCTTCACCTCGTACGTGCCGTCCAGCGAGCTCTGCCTGTTGGGCGCCCAGCGCAGCATCACGTGCCCGTTCTTGCTGCCGCTGCCCTGGTCCCCGGTCCTCAGCTCCACCCTCAGGTCCTGCATTCCGGGCACCCCGCTGGTGAGAGAGGCCACGGCGTGGAGGTCAGACAGGGACGTGTACTTCAGCAGTGAGTCCAGCTTGATGACGTCAGTCTGAGGCGTGTTGAGCACCACGTTGACGGCGAAGTCGTCAGGCTGACCCTTGCAGGTGAGGCCCACCTCGGCGCTGGGCAGCTGCTCCAGGGGCGTCTGCACCTTGCCGCTCACCGCCAGCGACCCCTGTAGAGACTCCAGGCTGCTCTCCAGCGCGAAGCGGTGCCCGCCGCCCAGGTCCAGCGAGCTGCTGAAGGTCCGCGAGTTGGCCAGCGTCTCCAGCGTCACCTCCGCCACCGTCTTCTGCCACCGCCTGACCGGCGTCTTCAGCGTCAACGTGACGTCATACTTGGGGGAGAGCGTGGCGCGCAGGTCTGCGGAGAGCAGCTCCTTCTTGCTGTTCTGCAGGGAGGCGGAGCAGGAGAAGCTGTCGGCGGCGCCGGTGTGGCGGTACTCCGCCTTGGTGAACTCCAGCCCCTTGAGGGGCGTGTTCAGCTCCGCAGTCACCTCCAGGCGTCTCCAGGTGTAGCGGTAGAAGGTCACCTTGCCGGACACCTCCTTGTCCCTATGCTGGATGGCCAGCTCCGAGGTGAAGCGGTTGGGGTCACCCGAGTGCTTCAGGGAACCCCCGAAGCTGTGCAGGGGTTCCCAGGTGGTCGTCATCTTCAGGTCTCCCGAAAGGTCTCCCGAGGTTCGCTTGAAATGACCAGAGGCGGTCACTTTCTCAGGACCCAGGCTGATGTCCGTCTCCAAGCCAAAGTCCTCGGGAGTGCCGGTCCTCTTGGCAGTGACCAGGAAGGTGACGTCTTTGATGTAGGCGCTGGAGGCGATCAGCTTGCCGTTGAGGTCCACGTTGAAGCCTGACCGGGAGCCCTCCGCCTCGAAGGTCAGAGAGGCCGGGGGCAGGGAGACCAGCGTCTTGCACACGATCCTGTCCTCCGTCATCTGGGCCTCGGCAGAAGTGGTCAGCACCTCGGCTCTGGGCAGCCTCAGCTCCATGGTGTGCTTGTAGCCGTTGGAGAGCGGCACCCACTCCATGCGACCTTCCGCCACGTCCCCGTCCAGCTCCAGGGTGCCGTGCAGGGTCATCTGCTCCCCGTCCACCTCCTTGTTGTACGTCACGCCCCACTGGCCCAGCGCGGAGTTGCGGGCTTGCAGCAGTCCCGTGCAGCGCTGTCCCTGCCTGGTGACGTCGTGGCGCAGCTTGAGGCTGCTGTGCTGCAGGCCCTTGAGGGGCGTGGTCAGCGAGGCGTCCAGCGCCACGTGCTGCAGGCCGGAGTGGCTGAGGTCCAGGGAGTACTGCAGGGTGCGCCCCGTGCGATAGGTCAGGCTGCCCCGCTCCTGCAGGCCCTGGTCCGTGTGCAGGTAGCTCAGGGACAGGCCCAGGTCGCGGTAGTCCTGGAAGGGCGTGCTGATTTGCAGCGAGCCGTTGATTCCGTTCTCAGTCTGCAGGATGCTCTCCACGGAGATTTCCTTCTCCCCGAACTTGAGGCGGGAAGAGACGGCCAAGTCGCGGAGGTCTCCGCTCTGGCTGAAGTGCAGACTGGCCTCTCTGAGAGGGCCGTCATTCCTGTAGCTGTTGACGCTGCTGACAGACAGGCTGGCGGGCAGGCTGCTGAAGGCATTGTCAGACTGGAAGCTGTAGCGGTCGCCCATGGTGCCGGACAGCGAGGTCTTGAGGGCGGCGGGCAGGTTGCTGGTGTGCTGCAGGGTCAGCGCGATGTCCTGCGTGAAGGGCGAGGTGAGGGCGGCGGTCACCTCCAGGTCCTGCAGGTCTCCCCTCTTGCTGACCGAGGCCTGCACCTGCCTGCTGGACCCGTCCAGGTTGTAGTTCAGGGAGGAGGTGGCCGTGACGTCGCTGTCCTGCAGCACCAGGGAGCTGACGCTCTGCACGGTGCGGGGCCCGTACTGCCCGCTGAGCGTGGCCTGCAGGGTGCCTCTCTTGTCGCTCAGGTTCACCGAGGACTTCAGGTCCTGCGTGAAGGGCGAGGTGAAGGTCAGGTCCGTTTTGAAGACCCCCCTGTTGAACTTGTGCGTCAGCTCGCCCTCCACCTTCTGCTCCCCGTAAGCGGCGGACGCGGAGCTGCGGAAGCTGTCAGCACGGCCTCTCTTGTTGAAGCTGACCTCCACCTTCTCCACGCCGCTCAGGGACGACTCTAGCGAGAAGGCGCCCACGGTGGTGTAGCCGTACTTGAACTGAGCGTCCGCCGTCAGCGTTTCGCGCTTCACCTGCATCTCCGCGTGACTCTTGAAGTTGCTCAGCTCCCCGTCGTGGCGCAGGGACAGCTTGCTCTCCTCAAAGTCCCGGAAAGGAGTCTTGAGCGTGAAGCTGCCGTCCAGGTTGTGGTCCCAGTTGAGGGCCAGGGTGCCCTCGATGACCTTGTCGGGCAGGTACTGCAGCTCGCCGTGTGTGGCCAGGGAGCTGGCGTCGTGCTGGTGTTTGAGGGACACCCCCAGGCTGTCGTAGCCCTGCAGAGGGGTCTCGGCCTGCAGGGACAGGATGAGCGGCATGCGCGTGCTGTAGAAGCTGCTGACCGCGTACTTCTGCCGCGGGTAGTACTCCGCCTCCAGGCGACTCCTGCGACCTTGCCCCGACAGCGTGCTGGTGGCGGTCAGCTGCAGGTAGCGCAGGTGACGGAGAGGAGTGTCCACCCTCAGCTTGCCCGACACCTCGGGGCCCACCTGCCAGGTGAGACTGGAGCTGTACTTGCCCACCAGTGGCTGCAGGCTGAAGTCGGCGGTGGCGGTGAGGTCGCTGAGCTGGCCGGACAGCTGGTAGCCGGCGTCCAGGGAAGAGAACTGCGCGTGCGGGGTGTGGACCGCCACGCGGCCCAGCGTCAGGGTCTGGGGCCGCAGCGTCAGCAGGGCGTCGTAGTTGTGTCTGTTGCCCAGGTCCAGGTTGCCCTTGAGGGTGACGTCCTCCCCGCGCCTGCTGGAGGAGGCGCTGAGCGCCAGGGAGCGCAGCGCCCTGTAGGGCGTGGTCAGGCGCAGGTCTCCCTCCAGGGCGGAGTCCCCGGTCTTGCTGAAGGCAGAGCTCAGGGAGAACTTGTGCGCGGGCGCCGCCAGCAGTTCGGCTTGCAGGGTGAAGGGGAAGGTCGCGGCCTTGACCTCCAGGCTGCCGGACAGGGGTTTGGTGAGGGGGGAGGTGAGGGCGAAGCTGCCGCTGCCCTGCCTGTGGCCCAGCCGGTAGTCCAGCCTGGAGGACGCCGCCTTCTCGCCGTTCAGCGTCAGCGCCGCCTCGTGCCGGCAGTGACGCCCGCTGTGCGCGTGCTCCAGCTGCAGGGAAAGGTCACGCAGGCGTCTCCAGGGTGTCTGCACCCTGACCTGGCTGTGCACCGTGCGCTGCCCGCCCTCCAGACTGTGGCTGCCTGCCACCTCCACCTGCCAGAGATAATAATGATCATGATAATAATAATAATAATGATATTGATGATGATGATAATACTACTACTACTACTACTACTACTAATAATAATAATTATAATGATGATGATGATAATAATGATAATGATAATAATACTAATACTAATGATAATGATGACGATGATGATGATGATAAAAATAATGGAATTTGTATAGCGCTACATCTTGTAATGCAAACAAATCAAAGCGCTTGCATTCAAATCAGTCACACGCATACAATCATTCACAAATGTAGTGTAGTGTAGTGTAGTGTAGTGTAGTGTAGTGTAGTGTAGTGTAGTGTAGTGTAGTGTAGTGTAGTGTAGTGTAGTGTAGTGTAGTGTAGTGTTTGTAGTGGAGAGTACTTTTTGTAGTGTAGTGTTTGTAGTGTTTGTAGTGCAGTGTAGTGTTTGTAGTGTAGTGTAGTGTAGTGTAGTGTTTGTAGTGTAGTGTAGTGTAGTGTTTGTAGTGTTTGTAGTGTAGTGTAGTCTTTGTAGTGTTTGTAGTGTGGTGTGGTGTGGTGTGGTGTGGTATGACATGATGTAGTGTGGTGTCGTGTTGTGTTGTGGAGTATTATGTAGAGTGTTGTGTTTTGTTGACCTCAATTTATCGTTTCACCTGAAAGTCTAGTACCCAGACCGCCACTCAAGGTCTAATGGAGAGAGAAAAGTCCGGTTTCAAATAAGGATGGAACCCGTGACTGCTGGTTTCCCGGAACTACTGTTTCACACCAGTTCACCCATCCCCATGAAATCATACCCGCAATTTCTCTGTCTATCAGGTAAGAAAGTGGTTTGAATTTGAATTTGAATTTGAATCGCCCTCATCATTTTTACCACCATCACCATCTCATTATAGGCGACATCGTCATCACCATTACAGTCATTATTATCGTCACCTACATCATCACCATTACCGTCATCATTATCGTCACCTACATCATCACCATTACCATCATCATCATCTTTATCATCATCGTCACCAGCAACATCACCATCACCATCACCGTCATCATCATCATCACCACCATCATCATCATAGGTGACGTTGTCATCATCGTCACTATCATCACCCCACCCACCACCACCACCACCACCACCAACAACAACAACAACACAGGGGCAACAACACCAACAACAACACCACCAACACCACCACCACCACCAACAACAACAACACTACCACCACCACCAACACCAACAACAACAACAACACCACCACCACCACCAACAACAACAGCAGCAAGATTTCTTTACCATCAGCTTTTGTCCACGGCCCCAGGTGGAGGTTATGGTCGAGCTGACGTCATTGTCGGCGTTGCTGTGCTGCCACGTGGTGGTGAAGTCCTGGTCAGGGGAGGCCACTCTCAACTCCCCGCTGTTCCGGAGCTGCCAGCGATGTCTCTGGTGGGTCATGTCCAGATCTGCCGAGTATCTGAAAGAGAGGAGGCTGACATGTCCAGATCTGCCGAGTATCTGAAAGAGAGGGGCTGACATGTCCAGATCTGCCGAGTATCTGAAAGAGAGGGGCTGACATGTGCAGATTGGCCAGTATCTGCAGGGGAACAGAACAAGAGAGGGCATAAGGGGATGTGTAGGGAGATGGAGGATGAACACAGCGCATCAGGGGATTGTAGGGGAGAGGCGAAAAGAGTTTTACAAAGGAAAGAAAAAAGAAGAGAGAAGACGCTGCCAGAAGGCGAAACAGCACAGCAGGCCATCAGCCGTGTGGTGTTTCTAAAGACTTTTCTCTGAAGGCAGAGTGTGGCCACCTTCAGTGGTCAGTACACGATGGCAGCATTGACACCATTTATTTATTTATTTATTATTTATTTATTTATTTATTTATTTATTTATTTATTTATTTATTCTTTTATATCGAGGATAACAGAATAAGCAATCATGTGCTTTTTTTCATCCGGTCCCCGTGTGTATGCAGTTTTGTAAATATTGTCATCTGTTCCCACCGGCACACGATGGCCTACTCTTACGAAAAGCGGAACAGGATTTAACGTGTGCGCAAGATGTTCTGCGTGCGTTCGCACACGGGACCTCGGTTTAAAGTCTCATCCGAAGGACTTTTGGGGAGAGTGGAGTCAGCACTGATGTTAACTCCAGGAAGAAAATTTCCTCGACCGGAATCGAACCCGGGTCTTCAAATTGCCAGCACAATGTTCTGACCACTAGGCTATCCGCCCCCTTATTGGGGAGAGAGAAGCCTTGGAACTCTAGCCGAGGAATAACAACAGCAACAACAGCAACAACAGCAACAACAGCAACAGCATTAACATTGGGGGTTGGGGTGGGGTGGGGGATTTTTGTTGTTTCTCAGCTAAAGCTCCCAGGTTTCCCAACGGAGAGATTGTTGCCGGTGTGACCGAGTTTCCCCACCAGCAGCCGCATTCCGACTTCAGGGATGATGTCTGAACACACTACCAGTGTCTCTGCCTTTTTTTTTTTGGATGTCATCCATTCCTACCGAGACGCAATGCCTACTCCTGCTAAAAGCGGGCAGGGTTTGAAGGTGTGGGCAAGACGTTCTGTCGTGTTCCTACCCCACACCCGGGTTCCATCGCCTCATCCGAAGGACTGTGGGAGGGAGGAGCGGTGATGACGTCAGCTCCAGGAGAAAATCTCCTCCAACGGGCGTCGTGGTGACGACTCGAACCCAGGCCGTGACATCGTCAGCTCAGCTCTCTATCCACTAGGCTACCCCCCCCCCCCTTTATCCCCTCCACTCTCTGTGTGACTTACCTGTCCTTGTTTTGGGTGAAGACGGCGCCACTGGTGTACTTGCTCCCGTCATTCTTAAAGGTCAAGGCCAGGTTGAGGTTATCCAGGTCCCGGAAGCTGGAGGTCAGGGCGGCGTCAGCTGCCAGGTCAGTGAGGGAGTCATGACCTTTGTCCCTTCCGGTCAGCGTCAGCTGCACCTCCTCCTTGCCTGGGAGACAGGAGGGGGGGGGGAGGAATCAGGGGGGCTCTCTCTCTCTTTCTCTCTCTCTCTTTCTCTGTCTCTCTTTCTCTCTCTCTCTTTCTCTGTCTCTCTCTGTCTCTCTGTCTATCTGTCTCTCTCTCTATCTCTCTCTCTCTCTTTCTCTTTCTCTGTCTCTCTCTGTCTCTCTGTCTGTCTGTCTCTCTATCTCTCTCTCTCTCTGTCTCTTTATCTCTCTCTCTCTGTCTCTCTCTGTCTGTCTGTCTCTCTCTCTATCTATCTTTCTCTCTCTCTCTCTCTCTCTCTCTCTCTCTCTCTCTTCTCTCTCTCTCTCTGTCTCTCTCTGTCTGTCTCTCTCTCTATCTATCTCTCTCTCTCTCTCTCCTTTGATACCATCTTCATGAAAACAAACCCAGGCAGCTGACAAGCAGTGAGAAACCCTGACCCTCACATCTGCAGCTGTGTGATTTATCCCACAAGTCCTGACCTTGTTTAGCGCACTACAGTTCTGAGTACATGCCAACTTCGGAATGAAAATGTCACCTCATCTTCTTCTGTCCTCTTAGTGGAATGTAACTAGGAGAGAATATACGTTAAAGAAATCAAATCAAATCAAATCATGTTAAATCTAAGAAGCAAAGGTGGCAGGATAGTTTGGACGTTCACCTGCCTAACATGTAAACTGTGAGGCTCTGGGTTCGATTCCCAACTTTGCCCTTTCTTGCCAGTTTGACAGAGAAATTCTTATCTCTGTAAGACTCTAGGGCAGTGTTGCTTATCTCTGAAAGCCTTCATGGCAGTGTTGAAGGACTCTTTACCTCTGTAAGCCTTTTTTTAACCTCTGTAAACCGGATAGCATAGAGGTCAGAACATTGCGCTCGCAATTTGACGACCTGAGTTCGATTCCTGGTCGAGGGAATTTTTCCCCTGGAGTGAACATCAGTGCTGACTCCACTCTCCCCAAAAGTCTTTCGGATGAGACTGTTAACCGAGGCCCCGTGTGCGAACGTACGCAGAACATCTTACCCACACGTTAAATCCTGTTCCGCTTTTCGTAAAAGTAGGCCATTGTGTGCCGGTGGGAACAGATGACAAGATTTACAAAACTGCGTACACACTGCGACTGGATGAAAAAAAGCACATGAGTGCTTATTCCATTATCCTCGACATAAAAGAAGAATATAAAATAAAATTTAAATTAAAAAAACAATAAAACCTTCAGCGCAGTCTTTCTCACCCCTGTTGGCCCTGAGCGCAGTGTTGAAGGACTGGGAGTCCGCCACGTGGTCCACAGAGGCGCCCACCTTCTTCCAGCCCCGGAGCGGGGTCCCCGCTGTCCAGGTGGCCTGCAGGTTGCCGGGCTCCACAGGCTTGAGGACGTTGAGCGTGGAGAAGTAGGAGTTGGCCTTGCCGCCCACAGTCACCTTGCCGTCCATCCCGTACCGCTTGCGGTCACTGTCCAGGCTGAGGGCCGCACTGACCCGGTCCGTGAAGGGCGAGCTGACCTCCAGCTTGCCGCTCGTGCTGCTGAACTCCCGGCTGCTCTTGTGGGTGCCGCTCAGGGCCACCGACATCTGCACAGGACAGACAGACAGACAGAATGCAGCTGCCTGCAGGCAGGCCAGGAAGGAAGGAGAAAAGGTGGCATTTGCCCAAATCTGACATGGGGGAACCTGTGAGCTGTAGCCCAGGAATGGGAAACAATGTCTGCTTATGTCGGGTTTTCTGTTGGGTTTTGTTGGGGTTTGGTGTCCTTTTTTGTGTTTGGTTTTGTTGGGGTTTGGTGCCCTTTTTTGTTTTTGTTTTTGGGGTTTTCTGTTGGGTTTTTGTTGTTTTGGTTTCCTTTTTTGTTTTGGGGGTTTTCTGTTGGGTTTTTGTTGGTTTGGTTTCCTTTATTGTTTTGGGGTTTTGATGGAGAAGCATGGATGGGCTGTAAGAAGGGGAACAGCTATAGTAATTGACTAGCAGTTGCTGCAGCTTCATCAGTCGTCGTAGTAGATGTTATAGTAGCAACAACAGCAACAACAGCAGCAGCAACAGCAGTAGCAACAACAGCAACAAAGCAGTAACAGCGACAGCAGCAGCAGTCGTTGCAAGAGCAGCCACAGCCGTCACTCAGTTCTGATCAAACGGACTTATCACACAGCACAAGCACAAGAGTGCTTATTCCATTATCCTCGGTATAAAAAGAAGACACGACATCAAATCAATGGAACCAAAACACGCACACACCTTGGCGGCCTTGTCTCTTCCCTTGTCCCAGGCCAGGTCCATGTCCAGGTCGGCGCCCATCTTCCTCAGGCCGCCGCTGACACTGAGGGCCACAGCGCGGGAGGGGGAGGCCAGGTCCAGGGTCCACTTGCCCCGCGGTCCTTTGGTCAGCTTGGACAGCGCCGACAGCGAGTAGGAGTGCGGCCCCTGCATGGCCTGAGTCTGCAGCTGAAGGTTGTTCCAGTCCAGCCCCACCATCCCGCTCACCTGAAGGGGGTGTAACATCACCATCAGTGCTCTGTCTTCTCTTCATCTCTTCTTTTTATTTTCTCTCTCTCTCTCTCTCTCTCTCTCTCTCTCTCTCTCTCTCTCTCTCTCTCTTCCTGTCTGTCTGTCTGTCTCTCTGTCTCTTCTCTCTCTCTCTGTCTCTCTCTCTCTCTCTGTCTCTCTCTCTCTCTCTGTCCTCTCTCTCTCTCTCTCTGTCTCACTCTCTCTCTCTCGTTCTCTGTCTCACTCTCTCTCTCTCTGTGTCCTCTGTCTCTATCTCTCTCTCTTGTCTCTGTCTCTCTCTCTCTCATCTCTCTGTCTCTCTCTTCTCCCTCCTCCCTCTCTCTCTCTCTCTCCTCTGTCTTCTTTCCTGTCTCTCTCTCTGTGTCTCTCTCTCTCTGTTCTCCTTCTGTCTCTCACCCTCTCTGTGACCTTGTTTCTCACACTGACCTTGACTGGCTGGTATCCCTGGAGGTTGAGGTTGGAGGTGACCTGGTGGGTGTCGTCCTTGGAGGGCTTGTAGGAGGAGGTGAGGGTGAGGAGGGGGCCCTGGTGACTCTTCATGTTGAGCGCGTGCACCAGCTGCTTGCCCTTCTTCTTCAGGCTGCTGTCCGCCTCGTAGCTGTGGCCTGGGGGGCACAACAGTCTGAGTCACCGCTAATGCTGTTTCTGTTGTCTGTCTGTCTGTCTGTCTGTCTATCAACAGTGTGAGTCACCGCTAATGCTGTTTCTGTTGTCCGTCTGTCTGTCTATCAACAGTGTGAGGTCACCGCTAATGCTGTTCTCTGTTGTCTGTCTGTCTGTCTATCAACAGTGTGAGGTCACCGCTAATGCTGTTTCTGTTGTCTGTCTATCTATCAACAGTGTGAGGTCACCGCTAATGCTGTTTCTGTTGTCTGTCTGTCTGTCAACAGTGTGAGTCACCGCTAATGCTGTTTCTGTTGTCTGTCTGTCTGTCAACAGTGTGAGTCACCGCTAATGCTGTTTCTGTTGTCTGTCTGTCTGTCAACAGTGTGAGTCACCGCTAATGCTGTTTCTGTTGTCTGTCTGTCTGTCTGTCTGTCAACAGTGTGAGTCACCGCTAATGCTGTTTCTGTTGTCCGTCTGTCTGTCTATCAACAGTGTGAGGTCACCGCTAATGCTGTTTCTGTTGTCCGTCTGTCTGTCTATCAACAGTGTGAGGTCACCGCTAATGCTGTTTCTGTTGTCTGTCTATCAACAGTGTGAGTCACCGCTAATGCTGTTTCTGTTGTCTGTCTGTCTGTCTATCAACAGTGTGAGGTCACCGCTAATGCTGTTTCTGTTGTCTGTCTGTCTGTCTGTCTATCAACAGTGTGAGTCACCGCTAATGCTGTTTCTTGTTGTCTGTCTGTCTGTCTATCAACAGTGTGAGTCACCGCTAATGCTGTTTCTGTTGTCTGTCTGTCTGTCTGTCTATCAACAGTGTGAGGTCACCGCTAATGCTGTTTCTGTTGTCTGTCTGTCTGTCTGTCTATCAACAGTGTGAGGTCACCGCTAATGCTGTTTCTGTTGTCTGTCTGTCTATCAACAGTGTGAGGTCACCGCTAATGCTGTTTCTGTTGTCTGTCTGTCGTCTGTCTATCAACAGTGTGAGGTCACCGCTAATGCTGTTTCTGTTGTCTGTCTGTCTGTCTGTCTATCAACAGTGTGAGGTCACCGCTAATGCTGTTTCTCTGTTGTCTGTCTGTCTATCAACAGTGTGAGGTCACCGCTAATGCTGTTTCTGTTGTCTGTCTGTCTGTCTTCATCAACAGTCTGAGGTCACCGCTAATGCTGTTTCTGTTGTCTGTCTGTCTGTCTGTCTATCAACAGTGTGAGTCACCGCTAATGCTGTTTCTGTTGTCTGTCTGTCTGTCTATCAACAGTGTGAGGTCACCGCTAATGCTGTTTCTGTTGTCTGTCTGTCTGTCTATCAACAGTGTGAGGTCACCGCTAATGCTGTTTCTGTTGTCTGTCTGTCTATCAACAGTCTGAGTCACCGCTAATGCTGTTTCTGTTGTCTGTCTATCTATCAACAGTGTGAGGTCACCGCTAATGCTGTTTCTGTTGTCTATCTATCTATCAATCAACAGTCTGAGTTACCGCTGCCGGTGCTATCTATCAACCCTGACCCTAAGGCTTTCTAAGGCTTCGTAAGACTTCCTAAGGCTTCCTAAGACTTTCTAAGGCTTTCTAAGGCTTCCTAAGGCTTTCTAAGGCTTTCTTAGACTTCCTAAGACTTCCTAAGGCTTTCTAAGGCTTCCTAAGGCTTCTAAGCTTCCTAAGGCTTTCTAAGGCTTTCTTAGACTTCCTAAGACTTCCTAAGGCTTTCGAAGGCTTCCTAAGGCTTTCTAAGACTTCCTAAGGCTTTCTAAGGCTTTCTAAGGCTTCCTAAGACTTCGTAAGGCTTCCTAAGACTTCCTAAGGCTTTCTTAGACTTCCTAAGACTTCCTAAGGCTTTCTAAGGCTTCCTAAGGCTTTCTAAAACTTCCTAAGGCTTTCTAAGGCTTTCTAAGGCTTCCTAAGACTTCCTAAGGCTTCCTAAGACTTCCTAAGGCTTTCTAAGGCTTCCTAAGACTTCCTAAGGCTTTCTTAGGCTTTCTAAGACTTCGTCACTTGTGTTTGGTTTTCGTGTAAGCGGGGAGCCAAGACTTCCCCCCAGCAAAACGCTGTGTCTGTCAGGAAACGGTTTGGTGCAGGATGTCTCTATTCCTGACGAGTGGCACAACCACCTGCCCTCTTCTTTACCAGGTGGGAGAAGTGAGTCAGAGTGCGTGTTGCGTATGACAGGCCCTAGGATTATTATGCTTGGGGTCATCATCATCATCATCATCATCATCATCATCATCATCATTATATTCCTTCACTTCAAGTCTTTGTGAAAAGCTTTTAAAAGAAAACTTTTCTCCATTACATTTCAAGTCAGGTCAGGTCAGGTCAGGTCAGGTCAGCACTCACCGGGGAAGGACAGGCTGGCGTCGCCATTCAGACGCACCAGCTTTGCCAGGTTGCCCTTCATGTTGACCGCGGCCTTGACCTCTTTGTCCTTCTGGTATCTGAAGGTCACCTTGGAGGACAGGGAGTTGGGGGAGTGGCTGTGGTCCCCGTTCAGGGCATAGTTCACATCCTGTCAACACATCACAGTTCATAGTTCACATCCTGTCAACACATCACAGTTCATAGTTCACATCCTGTCAACACATCACAGTTCATAGTTCACATCCTGTCAACACATCACAGTTCATAGTTCACATCCTGTCAACACATCACAGTTCATAGTTCACATCATGTATACACATCACAGCTCATAGTTCACATCCTGCCAACACATCACAGTTCATAGTTCACATCCTGCCAGCATACAGCCCTCAAGTCAACTTGGTGTGTATGTAGTATTTTTACTCTATTTTATTCTTTTATATCGAGGATAATGGAATAAGCACTCGTATGCTTTTTTACATCCGGTCCCGGTGTATATGCAGTTTTTGTAAATGTCATCTGTTCCCACCGGCACACGATGGCCTACTCTTACGAAAAGCAGAACAGGATTTAACATGTGTGCAAGATGTTCTGCGTGCGTTCACACACGGGCCTCGGTTTAAAGTCTCATCCGGAGGACTATTGGGGAGAGTGGAGTCAGCACTGACGTTAACTTCAGGAGAAAAATATCGATCGGGAATCGAACCCGGGTCGTTAAATTGTGAGCGCAATGTTCTGACCACTAGGCTATCCGGTCCCCCTGCCACACTTACATATTAAAATTACAGAGAATATAACAGAGAAAAAAACCCAGACAGAGACATGAACAACTGACACAGAGACAAGAAAAAACCCAAAATATCCAGGACGAACCCCCAGCCAACCCCCCACCCCCCCCACAAAACCCCCCCTAAATCAAAACCATCCATCCACCCAAAGCTAAAACCAGCAAAAACCCGAACCATCCATCCACCCAAAGCTAAAACCAGCAAAAACCCGAACCATCCA
>CM060322.1:1427332-1429832 GCA_030674155.1 Stramonita haemastoma
CACAGTACAGTACAGTACAGTACAGTACAGTACAGTACAGTACAGTACAGTACAGTACAGTACAGTACAGTACAGTACAGTACAGCACAGCTCAAATAATTCAGGGTCAGACACCATGCTCCACATCAATGGAGGAATGTCGTTTTTCGACAGAACCTTTTCCTCCACTTTTACATCACATAGCATGAAGCATCCATAGACTGCATCAAAACAGCAGATGCTGACTGCATTAAAACAGCAGATGCTATCAGATAGACTGCATTACAATAGCAGATGCCAACTACATTAAATAGAGATGCTAACTGATAGACTGCATGGTGGTGACTTTGGAAGCAGGGGTATAACACTCCCTATCTGAAACTGGTTCATTGTAATAAAGCAGGGGTATAACACTCCCTATCTGAAACTGGTTCATTGTGATAAAGCAGGGTATAATACTTCATGTCTGAAACTGGTTCATTGTAATAAAGCAGGGGTATAATACTTCATGTCTGAAACTGGTTCATTGTAATAAAGCAGGGGTATAATACTTCATGTCTGAAACTGGTTCATTGTGATAAAGCAGGGGTATAATACTTCATGTCTGAAACTGGTTCATTGTAATAAAGCAGGGGTATAATACTTCATGTCTGAAACTGGTTCATTGTAATAAAGCAGGGGTATAATACTTCATGTCTGAAACTGGTTCATTGTAATAAAGCAGGGGTATAATACTTCATGTCTGAAACTGGTTCATTGTAATAAAGCAGGGTATAACACTCCCTATCTGAAACTGGTTCATTGTAATAAAGCAGGGTATGATACTTCATGTCTGAAACTGGTTCATTGTAATAAAGCAGGGGTATAATACTTCATGTCTGAAACTGGTTCACTACACTAAGAAGAAGGAAGATTGACCGAGGAAAGACAAGTGGAGGAGAACAAGGGCAGGTAACCACTGACAAGAAGAGAAAGTTATGGTACTTTCAGATAGCTTTGATCGTCATACATAGTTATCGATTAAAAAAACAACAACTTTGTGTATAAAGAAACTATTAATGCAAGTACTATGACACACAAATAAACCACAATACTATTACTGAGAGGGGCTGTGATATTGTCAAGGTAGCAATCCACCCATAAGTGGTTTAGCTCTATGCTGGTTAAGGACAGACAAGACAGACAGAACTGACCCTACCTCCACTCTCTTGGCCAGCAGTCTGGTTAATTAAGGACAGACAAGACAGACAGAAGTGACATACCTCCACTCTCTTGGCCAGCAGTTTGTAGCCGCTGTGCGAGTCTCTCTTGTGCAGCACCACGCTGACGCTGGAGGGGCCCGTCAGGGGAAGAAGGGGCCGTCACTCTGCATGGAGGCGTTGGGGAACTGGAGTTGTCCGCACATCTCCAGCCCTGTCATGGCGGACAGGACGGAGCCGGTGCACATCTCGTATTCCCGGCGGTTGGCGGTGATCATCTTCTGCTCGCTCTCCGCTTTGTTGTGCACGATGAAGAACTTGGAGCTGAAGGACACAGCGAGGGGGCAGCCATGAATGGAGGGAGAGAAAACCAACATCACTATGTCACAGGGAAGGGGCAGCCATGAATGGAGGGAGAGAAAACCAACATCACTATGTCACAGGGAGGGGGCAGCCATGAATGGAGGGAGAGAAAACCAACATCACTATGTCAGTCACTTTTCATTGCCATTCAAGTTGTGTGTGGAGGTTTGGCACTTACTTCTTTTCTTAAAAGTTGATATAAAAAAGAATAAGAACATTCAGGTAAAAATGTATCTATAAAAATTAACTAAAGAAGGAGAAAAAGGGACTGGGGTAGAAAGGGAGACATAGGGATAAAGCCAGAAGCGGTGACCCAGGAATACTGATGACCATAATTTTTTACAAGACAAAAACCGCTAACCATTGTTTTACTTTGGCCTTAAAACTCGAGGCTTAGGTCTGTAGTGTTGACATGATGGAGGTCGAAGAAAGACCCCCCCCCCCCCCTGACTGAAGGGAAAGCTAAGACAAGACACCACAGCACTCCTCCCCTCCATCCTCTCTCCAAAGCTGCCTCAGCGGGGACCTTGCTTACCTGAGGTGGAAGATGTCCACCTGGTCATCCGGCATGTCCAGCTGCACATTCAGGGTGCGGCCTCTGTCCAGCTCCACGCGGCCCTGCAGCGCCAGACTGGACAGCAGGGAGGTGCTGACTTTCAGCCCAGTCCCCGTCAGCAGGCCGTCCACTGACATCACGCCGTCCAGGTTCACCGCCCCGCTAAACACACACAGTGACCACAGTAACCATAGTGACCACACACACACACACACACACACACACACACACACACAGTGACCACTGTGACCACAGGGGTACGGGATAACCTAGTGGTCAGAACATTGCGCTCGCAATTTGACGACACGGGTTCGATTCCAGTCGAGGAGATTTTTCTCCTGGAGTTAACATCAGTGCTGACTCCACTCTCCTCAAAAGTCCTTCGGATGAGACTATAAACCGA